>PVKA01015109.1:0-37318 GCA_004027165.1 Ctenomys sociabilis
CTAGAAGAAATATTTCATTTCCTGTATAGACACAATCCTAAGTGTAAAAAAAGTCTTAATGAGCTACAATTTGTACTGTAATTTAATCAATAATTTTAGGTGGCCCACAAAAGATAGATAAAAGCCTTGGTGGTGTTACTAATGAATTCTAAATATACTTAAAAAATAATGTTAGCTCTCCTCATGCTCTTGCCAGAAAACAAAGGATGCTAACATTTCCACTGTATGAGATGAGTATTCTACCAATATGAAACACAGAAAAAATTACACACACACACACACACACACACATATATATATACATGTATATATGTATATATATACACACACAAAAAGTCTCATACATTACCAACACTCTGTGATGAACTGATGAATGCTGTCATTATATACTACAAACATGTAGTGATAAAAAAATAAATAGAGCAGTTTTTTCCCTTTCACAATATCTATTATAACTTCTAGATTTTATTTCCTCTTATAGCTGAAAAGAAGGAAGTAAATTTTATATATATATACATATACATATATATGTATATGTATATATAATTATATACATATGCACATACATTATACATCATATATTATACATCGTATATTATTTATAATATAAATATTATATATATGATAGTTAAGATAAGTGTACTACTAATTTGTATTAACTCGCTGCAAAGAAGTTAGTGCTTACATTATTTTATCAATTTTTCATGCCTGTATCTGGTAATCTGAGCAATTACTTTGAAAATAATAATATGTGGTAAAGTAACCATTGTTTATTTCCTGTAATCTTTTTTGAAATTCTGTGTATTTCTACTCTCTTTAAAATATATGTAGAACAATAAAAATTACACATCAATTTCTGTCATAAGCATAGATGTAAATAATTTCAACAAAATACTTGTAAACATAATTTAAAAGCACATTAAAAGATCATCTAGCATTACTAAGTGACACTTGTGTATAAAATATAAGGATAATTAGCTATACAGAAATCAATTAATGTGATAAATCACATTAGTGATATGAAGGAAAAATGTGTGTTCAACTCCACAGAGTAAGAAAAAGCACTTAATTAAATGTAATACCATTTCATGATTAAAATATCAAATAAACTAAATACAGAAACACTGTGGTTCAACATATAAAGCCCATATATGACAATCCACAGCTAGCAAGATGGTAAAAGGTGTATCTTCTGAACATAACTTTTCAATTGATAAAGATACAAATCATATATATTTATGTTACTGTGTGACATTTTGAAATATATATACATTATGTAACTCTTGAAAATGGGTATATCTTTCTTCTGAAATATTTATCAATTCTTTGTGCTAAAAACATTCAAAATTCTTTTTTAGCTTTTTTAAAATATGCAGTGCATTATTCCTTTTTACAGCAATCCTACTGTGCAACAGCACATCAGAATTTCTTCCCTCTATCCAAGTGTACTTTTCATGCATTGTTCAACATGTTTCATTCGTCTTCCAAAATCGTTTGCACCTCTGAGGACAGCATTCTATTCACAACTTCCAAAATATGAGGTCTTGTTTAGATTGATGTTGAGTGAGTTTATATAATACATGCTTATCTAAACTTAGCTTATTTCACTTACCATAGTGATCTTTCTTTAGCGCCATGTTTTCGTAGAAAATGACAGGATTTTATTCCTTCTTATCGACTAATAGTACTCTATTTTGTATAAATTCTATGGTTTCATTATTCCTTTATCAACTGATGGACACCTAAGTTGTTTGTTTTCTTGATTATTGTGCGTAGTGCCGCAGTGAAGAGGGAAATAACGTTGTGTCTTTGGCATATTTCTCTTCTTCTGAATGTATCTTCTGTAATGAAATTGCCAGTTAATCTTATAGTTATATTTTTCATTATTTGAAGAATCCCTATACTGTTTTACATAAAGCCTGTACTAATACACACTTCCAACAATGTTAACAGTTACCCTTTTCTCCATATGCTTCTTAATATTTGTCATTTTTTTACTTCTTTAAAAGTAACAATTCTAACTGAAGTGAAATGCTATCTGACAGTGGTTTTGATTTGCATTTACTTGATGATTAATAAATTAGTCTGCTTTCTGTTTGCTGGGACAAGTAACTGATGTCTAAAACTTAAAGGAGGAGAGCTTTACTTTAGCTCGAACTTTCCAGGATTCAGCAAATAGTTGCTAGCTCCAGGACAGGAATATCATGGTTGGAAGGGTATGGAGGAACAAAGTTACCATATTGTACAGTACTGGGGAAGCATAAAGGAGAGCAGCATCAGAGAGGTAGAGACAGGGGTCCAGATATACCACTCCAAGTCACACCTCTATGATTCACACAGAAATGTGCTTCACCAATTCCCCTAAGTGCATGGTAAAACCAATCAAGTTGACACAATTAAGATGAACTATCAAAAATAGAGATGTGGGGAACCTTTTCCTACACCTTTAGGGAACTTATATGTTTCTTTTATGAAATATCTACTTAGGCTTATAATCAGTTATTTCATTGGTATTGAAGTGTTTCTATTTCTTATATATTTTGGAAAATGAAATGCACCAAATATATAATTGACAAATATGTTCTGCCATGTTGGTAGATTTTCTTTTAGAATTGTTGATTGTCTCCTTTCCTGGGCAGACTTCTGGTTTGAGGTAGTCTCATTTGTCTGTTGTACAATTTGGTTCCTATAATTTGGTGTTTTGTCAGAAATCTCCTTGCCCATTCAAATATTCTATGATGCTTGTCCTTTCATAATTTTTCCAGTAATTTTATGTCATATTAATCCATTTGGAGAAGATTATTAACTCATGATAGAGACTAGTTTCATTAATATATATTGAAATATCCTAATTTCTTAGCACAATTTTATAAAATGATTTTTTGTTTCAACAATGTACACTCTTAGTACCTTTCTTGAAAATCATTTGGTTACAAAAGCAAGGGGTCAGAGCTTTTATTCTCTTCTTCTGGTCTCTGTGTCTGTTTTTATACCAATATTGTGCTGTTTCTGTTGCAGCAGATTTGAAGTATATTTTGAATTGAGTAATGCAGTGTCTCCTGTATTTTTTTTTTGTTTTGTTTTGTTTGTTCCCATTTATTTGGACCATCAGCTATCTTGTGTGATTTGATACAAAGTTTAGGATTAATTTCTTCGAGTTTTGTAACAATTGTCATTGCTGTATAGATTGCTTCGAATTTTTGCTTTTTTTCATTACTTGACATTTTTCCACAGTATTGATTTTTTCCAACACATGAATAAGGTTGATTTGCATTTTTGTATCTATATTTTTTTAATTTTTCAGTCAATGTTTCATTGTAGTGTACGCATTTCATTTCTTTGGTGAAATTTCCCCCTAAGTGTTTTTATAGCTATTGCAAACAATACTGCATCTTAATTTTTATTTCAGAGAATTCTATTTACTTTGTTGTTAATTTTGCATCCTGAAATGTTGTTGAATTTATTAGTTGTAAGTTTTGGGTAGATTACTTGCAGTTATCTATATATAAGTTTAATGATAATTATGAGCAACAATATTTAAACTTTCTTTTTCCCAATTTGGTTAGCTTTAACTTATTTTTCTTATTTGGTTGTTCTGGCTGTGTAATAAACTATTATGCTGACAAAACAATGAGGTAGGCAATCTTCTCTTACACTAAGTCTTACAGATAATGCTTTCTGATTTTCTCATTTCTGCATAGTTTATTTACTTTTTACTCATGGGCATTATTATTGGTGAGGTATGTTATTTCTATAGCAAATTTTGTGCATCTGTAGAACAAAGCACATATATGTTGCCTTCCATTATGCTGATGTGTTTTATCACATTTATTCATTTATGTATTTTGAATCATACTTTTATCACTGGGGTGAATTCTACTCAATCTTAGTGGGCAATTTCTTCATATAGGATTTCACTAGTAGTGTTTCTTTAAGGTTTCTTAAACCTATGTTTTTCAGGAATTTTTGCTTGTAGTGTTCATTTTTCTCTTTCATTTGCAACTTCTGGAAAATTTTAAGAAAAATGTTGCACACCTTTTCTGGAGATTTTGGTAGAATTCAGTAATAAATATATCTGGCTCTGGATAAGTGTTTGATGCTATATGTTATCAGTTTTCATTCACTCATGATTCCATCTTGTGTCCAGGAATTTCTCTATTTTTTTAATTAAACTTTGTGGCGCACAGTGTATGAAATACCTAAATATCCTCTCAATATTTGCGTTTTCAGTTGTAATATTTCCTCTTATATCTTTAAATATATTTTAGTCTTCTAGTTTTCCATAATCTAACTAAATGCTTAGAAATTTTATACTTTTGAAAACTAAGATATTAAGTTAAATGATCTTTTATATTACACTTTACCATTTTATTTATTTCTGGAATGATTTCGTTATTTCTCTCCTCCTCCAAACTTTGAATATTATTTATTATTGTCTTTTAGTTCCTTGATGTGTAAGTGTTTATTGTTTGGGTTTTTTCTCATTTTTTATATAGCCATAGTTTGCTCTTAATTTTCGTCCTTGCACTTTAATTTTTCACTGCTCTACATGTTTTAGTACATTGGATTACTTCTCTTACAAGATGTTTGAAAATTTCTTCAGAAATTTTTCCACGAACCCATTGGTTGTTTAGAATTATGTTTCTAAATTTGAGGTATTTATAAAAATTTACAAAATATTGTTACTTGTTCTACTTTTGTTGCACTTTTGTCAGAAGACAATAAATGTGGTTTTGGTAATTTATAATTTATTGATACTTGTCTTTTGTCTTCTGTGGTCTCTCCTTGTCAATGATTCATGTATAAATTAGAAAGGTGTGTATGGTAAATACGGCATTCATCAGATGTCTGTTTGGTTCATTTGATTTATGGTATAATCTTTCCTGGTAATAATTTTTTTCTTGACATAAATATTGCCCACTTCCACTTGTTTAGAATTTACATAGACTATATCATTTCTTCTCTTTAGTTTCAGTTCATGGGTGTGCTGAGAAATGAGGTAAATTTACTATAAGAAATACATCATGGTGGGAACTTGCACCTGCTTCACACAACCTAGACCCCTCTCCAGCCAGAACCCAGGCCCCACCTTTGTGTGGGTCCATGTGCACACTCATGGGAACTTCCTCTACCATACAGGCCTCCTGCAGCAGAGCCCTGTAACAGAACTCCCTGCAGATAGGCTAGGGGAGAGACCCACCCAGCTAATCAAGGAGCTGAACATCTTGCCAGAGGGGCACAGCAGGACACTTCCACTGGCTGAAGCAGGAAGAAGCTGAGCACAGCAACCAGACCCAAGCCAGTCACATCTGGAGGAGATCAAGTATGGTATATTCAGACCCCATAACCTGAGGCACTATGCTAGATCCAGGTATATGAGAGCATCCTCTCTCTTTCTCTGTTGATTGTGAGAAGGGGCAACAGGTAAATGGGGAGAACTACTCTGCCTGGAAGATACAATGTACATCAAGGGGAGGTGATCAGACAGAACTTAGGGAACTAATTTAGCTACAGATTCCCAATTTGATATCTGCTTAGCTTCACAGACATGTTTGCTATTATGGTCTAAAATGGAAACCAATTAGATACAAAAATTTGTCAACTGCTAAATATCCCTACACATTACTAGAGTTCTTAATTTTAATTCTGTAAATACAAAACTATTGAGAAGGGGCCAGGGAGATGGATCAGTAGAATAAGCACTTCCCTGGCAAGTGTAAGGGACTGAGTTCAATCCCTGGTTCCACCAAAAAAAAAAAGAAACTGTAGAGAAGAAAGTTTTAAACTAATAGTGTTTGGACAAGATACCATTTCTGCACCTTATAGTATGTATAACTATTACAAAGACAATAATATGCAATGTATTAATTATTGTAATTGTCCTAAAAACCTGTTTTGAAACTGTCTCACAGCTACTTCTTTCTCAATAAAATTAAAATGAAAAACCATAATTGCCTTAACCACATAATCTCTCTTCAGTAAGAATTTCAGTAAGTGCTAAGGAAATAACCACACCAAAGCTTTACAAAAAAATGAAAAGGATGGTGATATACAAAATGAAAAAAGCAGGAGGGAAATGCGTTCTCAGGCTGCGAGCCCAACAGAACAAATTCAGGAGACACTAGCATCAAAAAACTGGGAATCACACAGCTGAAATATCTGAATTAGTAATGTCTGAAGTAGGCAAACAACTGTAGAAAGGTATAGAGAAAATCAGATTGGAAATAATGTCTGAAGTAAAAGGAAATGGTAACTACAATGGAAGAATTACTAAGTATTCTTAAGAGAACACTGATAAAAATTAGATATTAGAAAAAATTATGGAATCCTTAAATAAGCAATATAGGAATGAATTACAATGCATGAAGCAGATTCAAAGAGATATACAGGAAATTAAAACATCAAATATAAACTGACAATACCAGTTGAATGCAAGTGGAAATAGAGTTTCACATCTTGAAGACACCATAGCAGCTAGTGAATATGCAATAAAAGATCTCTTAAAACACCTAGAATGCAGAAAGAAATAATTCATCACCTCCAGGTTGATGCAAAGATGAAAAATATAAGACTAACAGGCATCAATGAGAAAGAAGAAATCAATGCAAATCATATAAATATTGGCAGAAGTAATAGCAGAAAACTTTCCAAATATGGGGAAACAATCTGATATTTAGCTCACCAACATTTATAGAACTACAAGAAACATCAACCAAATTAAAAACACACCCAGACAAATAATAATAAGGATCCCAGAAATCCAGCACAAGAACAATATAATAAGGGTTTCTAGAGAAAAGAAAAAATATTACATTTAAAGGAAAACCTAAAGACTTCTCTTCATAAAACATGAAGTCAAGAAGAGCATGGAGAAGAGTACTTCAAGTGCTCCAAGAAAACTATTTCAAGTCCATACTGCTGTACCCAGCAAAATTCTCTTTCAAATTTGATGGACAAGTGAAGTATTTCCATGACAAAGAATAACTAAAGAATTTCATGATGACAAAGCCAACCCAAAATAGACTATGGAAAGATATTCTAGAAAGGTACAGAAGTGACCAGAAATCCACGAATGAGAACAGAGAGAACCCACCAAATAGGAAAAAAAAACAATGTAAGAGAAAAAGGGGTCTACAAGAAGGCAAATATCATGTCCAATGTAAGTCAATAAATTTCATTTATAATCATCAATTTAAATTGATTCAATTCACTAATTAAAATAAATACACTGGCACAGTGAGTTAAGAAGTAAAATCCGACAATATGCCATATATGAGAAAGATACTTGACTCATAAAAAACCATAGGCTGAAAGTCAAAGGATGGAAAAAAATTCTACATGCCCCAGCAACTCAGAAAAAAGAGAGGTAGCAGTCCTGTACACAGACAGTCTGAAATTCAAATCAAGAATGACCAACAAAATAAATAAGCGCACTAGGTATTGTTAGGGGAGAAAATCAAAAGGAAGAGGTAACACTCTCAAATATGTATGTACCCAATACAGGAGCATGTAACTATATTAGACAAATCTTAATGGAGATGAAAAATCTAACATACAACAAAAGCTTAACAGGATACCTAAATACTCCCTTGTCTCAAAAAGATAGTTCAAGCAGACTAAAAATGAGGAAACAAATAGCAGAACTGAACCAGAACTTGGAACAAATGGACTTAGTAAACATGTACAGAGTGTTCTCCACAACCACATACGAATAAATATTTTTTCAGCTGCACATGAGACATTTCCTAAAATAGATCATATACTAGTCCATAGGTCCTACTTAAGTATATGCAAGAAAATAGAAATTACCCCATGTGTATTATTCTGACAACAGTGCAATGAAACTAGAAACAAATGACCAAAGAAACTACAAGAACCCCATGCATACATGGAAATTAGCAGCACTTTCCTCAGAAACCAAAGCATTACAGATGAAATTATACAAGAATTAATATCTACAATTCAATGAAAATTCAAGCACAGCTTATCAAAATTTATGGGATGGAATGAAAGCAGTGCTTAGAGTGAAATTAATCTCTGTGAACTCACACATTAGAAAAATGGAACAGGAACAAATAAATACCCTAATGGTGTACATCAAAGGTCCACAAAAAGAAGATGAAACCAAACCTAAACTCCAAAGACAGAAGGAAATTATAAAGTTTAGAGTAAAAATTAATGAAATTGAGACTAAGAAAACAGTAAAAAGAATTAATTCAAAAATATGATTCTTTAAAAGATTAAATAAAATTGATAAGATCCTGGATAACCTCATCAAAAAGAGGAAAGAAAGATATTAAATTCGAGCAATAAGGAAGGCAAAGGGTTAAATTATCACAGAATCTGTGGAAATTCAGAAGATCAACAATAGCTATTTTGAGAGTCCCTACTCTCACAGAAAGGAGGACACAGAAGAAGTGGACACATTCCTAGAAAAGTACAAATTACCACAACTGAATCAAGAAGATACAAGAACATTCAATAAATCAATAACAGCCAATGAAATTAAAAATGAAACAAAAAATCTTTTGATAATGAAAAGTCCCAGTCCTAATGGGTTCACAGCTGATTTATGCAAGAAATTTGCAGAAGAAATAATACCAATACTTTTCCAATGCTTCAGTGAAATGGACAATGAAACAATCCTCCCAAAATCATTCCTAGAAACAACTATTATCTGACGCCAAAACCAGAGAAAGATGGAATTAAAAAAGTAAAGTACAGGCCATTCACCTTCATAAATGTAGATGCAAAACTCCTCAATAAAATCCTAGAAAATATAGCACAGCAAATCATCAAGAAGCAAATAAACCATGAGCAGGTTCATACAAGAGATGCAAGGATAATTCAACATATGCAAATCTATAATTGTAATACATTATATCAATAGAAGCCAAATCCAAAAACCACATGATCATATCAAATGATGTAGAAAAGGATTTTCACAAAGTCTAACACTCATTAATGTTCACTGTCCTACAGAAAATTGGAATATATGAGCTCTACCTCAGAATAGTTTTTGGAACATTAACTAGAGCCATTAGAGAAGAGAGAGAAATAAAAGGAAGAAAAATGGATAAAGAAAAAATTAAACTATCATTATTTGCAGATGGCATGATACTGTATGTGAAAGATCCAACAAACTTCACCAAGATGCAACTAAAATTAATACAAAATTCAGTAGCATAGCAGGATACAAATCAATACACAATATCGATAGCATTTCTCTACACAGATTACAAACAGACCAAGAGAGAAATTTGAGAAACAATAGCGTTTAGAATAACACTGTGGGGATTAAAATACTTAGTATGTAATCTAACTAAAGAACTAAAATATCTATTCAAAGAAAACTACAGTACTCTAAAAAAAAGAGATTGCATAGGATTTAAAACAATGGAAGGTTGTTTCCTGATCCTGGATAGGATGAACCAACATTGTGAAGATGGCCACCAAAATTCTTATATAGACATAATACAATCCCTATCAAAATATCACCAACATAACGCACAGATGAAGAAATCATTCCTAAAATTTATTTGGAACTAGAAAAATAGTAGAATACCAAAGACAATCATGGGCAAAAAAAGACAAAGCTGGAGGCATTACAATTCCTGACTTGAAATTATACTACACAGCTACAATGATAAAATTATCATGATATTGGCAAAAAAAAAAAAAAAAACTGACTTGAGGATTAGTGGAACAGAATAGAAGATGTAGATGCAAGTACAAACACAGTCAGACATCTTACCTTTGATAAAGGAGCCAAAAATGCTTACTGGAAGAAAAATAACTTCTTTATCAAAGGGTGCTGAAAAAATGACTATCAACATGCTGGAAACTAAAATTTCACCAAGATCTATCACCATGTTCCAAATTGATTAAAGATCTGAGCATGACAACAAAAACATTAAGTCTCCTGGAAGAGAAAATAGGCGGAAGTCTTGAAGACATAGAGGAGGGAATCAGTTCATGAGCCAAAGTCAAGGTTTACAGGACATACTTGGAAGGATCAACAATGTTGATCTTACTGAAAGTTTCAGCACATCAAGTGATATTACTGAGAGAGTGAAAAGGCAACCCACAGATTTTGAGAAAATCTTGAATAATAACCACTGAAGCAAAGGTCTTCTATCTAGAATTGATAAAGCAATAAAAAAAGATTAAGGCCCTAAACTTTAAAGCCTCAATCCACAAATGGTCATCTGAGATGAACACACATTGCTTAGAGGAAGAAATACAAGAAGCATGTAAATATCTGAAAGAATGGTCCACATCAGTAGTCATCCATGAAATGCAAATTAAAACAACACTGAGATATCACCTCACCCCAGAAAGAGTGGCTACCATTAAGAAATTAACTAAAACCATGTTGGAGAGGATGTGGGGAAAAATAAACCCTTCTCCACTGCTGGTTGGAATGTAGACTGGTGTAAGCATTATGGAAATCAGTGGGGAGATTCCTTAAAAAACTAGGACTGGTGATCCCATTCAAGCCAGCTATTCTCCTTCAGCATCATATCATGTTGATGTATGTGTGCCTATCTTTTCAGCATTTTTGATTGCTAAATCTTGGAAGCAATCAAAATGCCCATCAGATGTGGAATGGATGTAAAAGATGTGGTGCTTTTTATATAATGCAGTATTACTCAGTGATACAAAATGATAAACTAAAAGCCTTCATATATAAGTAGATCCCACTTGAAGATATATTCATAAGTATAATAAACCAGACCCATTTGTGTAAATATCATATTGGCATAGTTTAAGATGTCAAAAGAAGTAATTGAACATTGAAAGCTATAACAAACTTAAATGGAAAGCAAGAACTTATATCAACAAAGAGGGATAGAGGAAAAACGTTAGGAAACATGGCAGGTGGCAAACCAAACATTTATATGTACAAGATTGGCAAGGCAATGTGTCCTGAGTACCTTCATCAGGTTTTGAAACTAGCAGTTAATGGGTAGCATTCTCACCCTGACTAACTACATATGCTGATACCTTTGACCTAAGCAACCGCACTGAAGATAGCAATGTATAATACTAGGGTCATGCTTAGAATGCCTGTAATTCTGGTCTTCTAAATGTGTACTGCTTCTAATATTTTATCAGTTACTGCTACACTCTTTTTAAAATAAATGTTTGTGAAGAAAAAAGCTAATAAATCAAAACAAGATACAAGAAAAATGTTATAGGATTGTCCTGCTACAATGTTGTTTATGGATTGATATCTAAATTTTGCTTTAAAAATGTGTAATTTTTGTCACATTATATCGGGATTTAAAGTGTAGATTATTCATGGTTTTTGAAAAATAGTAGTTTGATATTATGGCTAAGGCATTTGATATTAAGACATTTAGTAATGTTAAGCTGAACTGCCTCTGTTACAGGATAATAATGTCATTAAACTTCTCTTCTGGAGTGTTAGCAACTGAAGTTTTCAGATCAAAAATCAGAGAAAAAGAGGGGCTAAGTAAAGCCAATATTTTGGCTCTAGATCTTCAAGGTCAGGGAGGACTCTGGACATAAGAAAACCTGTGTTGTGACATCTTGTAACTCAGTCGTGTTCCCAGTTTTCTGATGAAGGAGATTACGGAGCCACACAGTAAAGTGATCAATGAAGTATAGTGCGTCTATGGAGAGTCACCTAGAAAGAAAATATCTCCTCAAGCTTTCACAAAGAGTAAATTGGTCAAGCAATGGCTGTCACTCTCCCAGAAGGCTGACACTGACAAAAGAGCTACAAGATGCTGACTTGGTTTCCAGGGTAAATCTTGGGGAGATTTGTCTGATCTTGCCAAGACAGAAGTTAAATTTTTACTTATACAGATCTTGCTTAACTTGGTCTTAAACATCTGGCAGAAAAGTATAACCGTGAAGTATTAAAAGTAATGCCATGTTACTGTCCTGAGTTGTAAAACGCTCAAGTCAACAACTTCTGATAATTGCCAGTTCTGCTGATAATTCACTACACTAGTGGACTATTGGACTGTATTGGGTTATTTTGCTGAACTCAGGTACCTACTTGCATCAAGTATGAAAAGGTCCTTGAAAGACTTCTCCAAATACAGTATTTCTAACAATAATGGAACACCCATCTGTGACAAAAAAAAAAAAAAAAACGGGGAATATAAATGAAGTACCATTTTTAGTGAAAGAATATATATGTATATACAAGATAGGATATATATGTACAGCTACTTTCTCTTAATTCAGTGTGGAGAAAGATTTTTACTAATATTGTTTATACAAGGTATCATGTCTACATCTTGTCCTCTGAATATCTACTCCGAAGACAACAATATGCAATAGATTAAGTATTGTAACTATCCAACTAAGCTGTTTTTAAACTGTTTCTTTGCTATTTTATCTTTTTTCTCCTTAAAATGAAGAGAGATTATATATATATATATATATATATATATATATATATATATATATATAATGAAATATTGCCTTTTGTACATTCATTTACACTGCTTGTTTTGACTGCTAAATTTAACCATCTGATACTTAAGGTAATTATCAATAAGTAAGATAATTTTACAGTCACTTTGTATTTTTATATTTTTCCTCAAAATTTTATTTTTGCTACTACAATATAGCAGTACATAATTACCACATTTCTCTTGGGGTGGTATCAATTGTACACTACACATCCCCTTCATCACTCCTTTCCTCATCTTTATGTATTTTGGATGTTTGTTTTACTGCAGAGTCATTCTTTTTTCATCTGTTAAAGTTTTCCTTTATGGTTTAGTGATTTAATCTAGCAGTGTGTTTTGACTCTATGTTTATAATTTTATATGCATATTATACTGTATTTTTTGCATAGCAATTACAACAGTTTCATAAAAACAGTTGATTAGAACTATTTAGAATCAGATGATTCATGACATTATGTTACACATAAAAAGAAAATAAAAATAAAAATATACTAATAAAATTTTGAAATTTAGAATCCCTTTATCCTTATATTTTAAGTTCTTGTATCCCAGTTTGCATGTATCTATATTGCCTTTTACATGTTGATGTAGGTATTATGTCAGCATTTCAGGTTATACTAAAATATGAATACATCTAGAAATACAGAATCATTCTTAACCATGTCTATAGTTTATAATTTTTATTTCCATGACTGCAGTTTAAATAATGAAGATATTATATTTGATTACACAATGGATAGTGAACAGGTAAATACAAGTTTGCAATAAAATACTTAATTTTCTCAAAAGTTCATAATAATAATTTTCTCAGGCTGGTCAAATAGCTCAGCACATTAAAGTACCTGCTAAGGCAGACGCAACAGCTGGGTTCAGTCCCCACTGTGCCATGTTGGGTGCACTAAGACGGTGATTGAGACTGAGTATGATGGTGCCTACCTGCAATCCTAGTTCTTTGGGAGGCTGAAAACAGGAAGATCACTATGAGTCTGAGTTACATAGTGAGACCCTGTAAATCATGTAGACCCTTACTAAAATACAAAAATAATAATAATGATTTTCTCAAATAATTTCCCAAAACTGTCTTGACAAAGTCCTACAGAGGCAGAATCTCACTTACTTACTGCCTCACAACATGAGTCAGAATTATATATATATACTTGTGCATGCTTGTATGTATATATACATGCATATAAGCGAGCTTTTATGTACATAGTGATATCTTGAATGTGTTCTATTCATTAATCCTTTTTTATTTTTGATGCCAAGTCTCACTTTGCAGTTCAGATTCACCTTGAACTCATTATGTAATTGAGGCTGGTCTTGACCTGGAGGCAATCTTTCTGCTTCAGCTTTCTGAGTACTCACTAACAGTATTTTTTGTTTTCTCAATTTTGAGGATAGAACTCCAAACCTTCTCAATGCCAGGTACACATTCTACCAGTGAGATCTAGCCACAACTATTTATTATCTCTTCTAATGTAACATAGTTGAGGCTACTGATGATTCTTTGAAGAATTTGTGCTTACATGCTTGGGCCATGAATAGTTCTAGAGGGTTTATCTAAATACCATGGTTACATTTATTTTTATAGTAATAATATAGTACATAGTAAATGTTTTCTACCTTGTACTTGCATGTGAAATAATAAACATAAATGACAGGCTTGTCATATGTCCATTAAGTTTTATCAAATTCTTGGGCTAAAAAAATGAGTAACAAATAATTAATTCTCATGCAGAAATAATGATAATGTCTTGACCACCAATAGGTAATGTCATAATTTGGGATGAAAAAACAAATACAGCAAGGCAAGGGTCTTTGTAGACCTCTGTTAGTTATTCCAATCATTGTCAGATTTTGTGGGCTTTGCAATCAGAGCGTACATAGCCTACTTTTCCTTAGTCATTGAAATGCAGGCCAATGTAATTAATTTTAATGAATTGATTACCTACTGTGTTGCTATGGGCTATAATCTATTTTTTAATGAACATGACTGAGAAGTTCAATTTCACATGAAAATAAATGTAGGAATACAAGCCAAATGAGTAATTTTTGACCCCTTCCCATGGTACTTAGTAAAATAGGACCATATTATTGCTGTAGTTATTTATTACAGTAGATAAACTTTATGTGAGTTTTTGTGACATTGATAATACTGTTATAAATGCATGCCAGTAACCAAATATGGACACAAATATCTTTTATAGAATAGAACAATTAAGCCAGTCATAACATGATGATCTCAGTTTGATCAGGGCTTTAAATAATTTGCTGAAAATGTCACATTATAAAACATATTTTGGGCTGGCTAGATAGTTCATCAGATTAAAGTGGCTGCTTAGGCAGATTCAGGGACCAGACTTTGATCCTCAGCATGCGATGATGCTGACCCCACCCCCTAGGGCATGCTGAGACTGCTATTGAGACTGGGTGTAGTGGCGAGCACCTGTAATCCTAGCACTTGGGAGGCTGAAAACAGTTCACTACCAGTACAATCTGTATAGTGCGGCCCTGTAGACTCTGTACTAAATACATGTTTTTTTAAAAAAACAGATTTGGAAAGGCTGCATCAGGTACAACTCCAGGGTGAAAATAATACGTTTTAAAAATTAGGCTGGATGGGAAATTGATTGGTCTTTAAGAATTTTCAATCATACAGGTAAAAATGTCCCCTAATGGCGAATTGCTACAAGTACATTTCCTCTGGTAAGTGTAATTCTCCTTATACACAAATTCATTGCTTATCCATCTATGAATGCACCATTGGGATTCCTACAGGATGCACCAGGAAAAGTGAGTAGATTTTACTCTTTTTTTTAAACTCTATTAAGCATATCTGATATGTTTTCACTTTGGCCCAAATGCTTAACTTACCCTTAGAAAACTTCTAATGTTACTCCAAAGTAGAATGTCTAGCCCAATTGTATTACAAATGAGATGACAGAATCTAGGCAAGTTCACCACCGTCTACGTGGAATTCCAAATCTATCATGTTACATGATACAATATACAGTTTTACACTCCTCAGTCCCCCACCCATGTTTTTAATGCTTCTGACTGAACCCAGTGGTTTTGTACTAAGTAAATTTAAAGAAATGTTTAATTTTCATAGCTTGGGGTTTGAGTTTATCACAAGAACCCTATGCAAGAGCCTTGGAGATAGCTGGGTAGTCTAAGTGCCAGCATGGCATGCACAAGGACCTGTGTTTAATCTCCAGTGCCCCCTGCCATGCCAGCCACATACTGAGCTGGCTACCTGAGGTGGTGGTACATGCCTGTAATCATACTGCTGAGGAGGCTGAGACAGGAAGATCACTAAGAGTCTAAGTTTCACAGCAAGACCCTGAACTAAATCAATAAAATATTTTTTAAAAAATCAACACTATGCAGTTAATTGGAAAATATATGTAAAATATAAACTGTAATATTCTAAGTGTTTGTATAAAATTCTAAGTATTGGAGACACTGGCACATGTTATTTCTTCTTCTGTCAACCTAGTTGGCAAAAGATAACAGAGAATTCTATTGTTCTCTGATGAAGGTAGCTTCAACTTCATCAAGTCGAAGATATCTCTACCAATTACTGTATAAATGCTTGGCAATGACTTCAGCTCATTCTGCAGGCTAACGGTGTATTGGTAACACAGCAGTGAGAAGCACACAAGAATTGCACTTTGTCTTTCTGAGTTCTTTTGGTTCCGATTGTTCTCATTTGTTCTGATTAATTCCATTTTATTTTTGCCTCCCAAGCCCCTGTATGACTTCCAACTTTCTTCTCAACTCTTATACTGATAATTAAACAAGTTTGGGCATATCATACTACACAGAGACAACAGCCTGTCACATGAATTATTCTATAATGCAATACATATTTATTTTAATGTGTGTATGATCATAAAAGCAAGAAAATAGAAAAGGAAGTAATTGTCAAGTAAATGTAAAAGTCCAAGGCTATTAAATAGCCAACTGTGGGATAAACTACAATTAGAAGGTTTGTTGTGCTATCCCCATAGTTAAGTGTGTTTGCCAGATACAAGTGCCCAAGCAGGATTTTTAGACAATCTTTTTTTTTTCTTTGTTTTTGTGGAACTGGGGATTGAACTCAGGCCCTTGTGCTTGCCAAGGAAGCACTTATTCTACAGAGTCATCTCATCAGCCCTCAGACAGTTTGCTTGCCACATATACTGTTATAATTTCCTCTCATCCAAACTATGGCATTGCAGAATTTTTTTTGTTTTTCCCATTTAACCAAGTACTCCTGAGAAAATTATAAGAGATCATCTTAACAGCCTGAAAAACTGAGGCCCTCAGTTCATCCACGATCCCAGTTAACCCATCTTCCAGATTCACAACATATGTTAAACCTTCCTTCAGATTTCCCAGGAGACATATGTTTGACCTTTGAATAAATTGAATACTGATAGTATACAATATTTTAGAAATATTAGAACTTCTTTTGATTGTTCCCACTTCAACTCAGCCACATCTAACAATAGGGAATAAAGAGGCATTCCCGTCAGTTTGGTAAATTACCAGGTAACAGATAAATACACATCACTGATACATATCTGGTAAGCTGCAACACGGTTAATACTATTTGTGAATTCTGAACAAAAGGTGTTTGGGTTTGATATTCCATTTCAATTTACAAAAATCCACCCATAAAGTGTGCTGAGAAATTTTCATCTGTGTTCACAGTTGTATAAAATATAGAAAAGTGTGTGATAGGTGGCTTCTAAATACTCATTTTATAAGAAATATAAATTGCTGCTGTTCCATTTACTAGCTAGGCCATTTGGCATTCTTTTAAATGAAGATCTTACTATGTTGTAGCCCAGGGCAGTGCTTTGACCTTTTCAATATTCCATAATTAGATTGGCAGCAATTCTACTTTGCCTCCTGTTTACAGTTTAAGCAGCCTCTGGGAAAGGGGCAGACTGGCCAGCTGTTCACAGTTGAAAATATTTTAAAGGTCAAAGAAATAGAGCATTTAGCTGTCTATTTTACTGAAATGTATTCACCTTTTTTCATATGAATCTAAAGAAACAGAAAATGTACTGTCTAAAAAGAAAGGTGACATTTTGCCACTTAATTTCATAGACTTCTCAACTGACCTATTTGTGTGTCTTGACCCTTAGACAATGAGTAGTTTGCTTTTCAAACTATTTTGTATGTTTCTTTCTTGGAACACCTTCCCTCCCACTTAAAACACAAATCATTGTTTCTTGCTGCAAAAAGAGAATATCTAGCAAAGTTTAAAGAAACATTTTATTGCTTCCATCTAATAAGATTGAGTGATATGTTTGTGAAGTAGTCATGTTTCAACAAATGCAAATGTTGCTGGACCAAATTTTTGTTTTTTTAAAAATGTGCATTAATTTACTTATTAGTAATTTTATTGAGAAAGAAATAGCAATAAGAGAGTTTCAAAACAGGTTAGTAGGACAGTTGTAATAATTAATACATTGCATATTTTTGTCTTCATAGTAGTTATTCATAGCACCACATGCATTTAAACAGAATTTTTTAGTTTCCCTATTTATTTCTAAACTATTTATATAAATAAATATATTTTCCTCTCAGTGAAAAAATTCCAATAGATGTCATAGAATGCTGATGTACTTTTGTTTTATTTTTTATTTATTTATTTTTTTTTTGTTTTGTTTTGTTGCTGTGGAGCTTCTGTTTGGCCCAAGTGTGGTATTTTTGAAGATTGGATTTGAAGCAGATATCAATTTCCAAAGGTAGACCTGGCCTCAGCATATAATCTGAAGTTGTTCTTGGTTTTCCTTTTTAAGTCATCCAAATAATAAGAAATCAAACCTGTGACAGAAATTTTTCAATAACAAATAACCTATGCAAATAATATTCACAGATAAATTAATATTTTGATTGCACTGAACTCATCTAATTGAGATTTATTAATTAGAGGTAAATATAGATAGTGTTTCTTGAATTTGAAAAAGAAAAATATACTTTGCCATCAAGAAAAAAATCTTTAAGTATTAATGAAAGGCCTACAACTATATAATTAGTAGTGTCATTCTCCTACTTTATTGAATGAGCATTTAAAAACAAGTTATAGTAACACAATATTTTTTTCTGGGAGTAAAATTTGCCTTTATGTTTAAACAATCTAGAATAAATTGAGGGTCATTTTCACAAAGTAACGGTTGGGTACCTTGCAAAACTGTCTGAATATGAGCTGTATGGAGAGAGTTCTTTTTGTATCTAGATAAGAAAATTATAAATTGTGAAAGATTTGCAACACATTAGGAAAGATCCTCATTTTTCTCAAGCCCTGTACTAGTTGAAAACCACTAAAAGCAATGACACTGCAAAATTATAAAATCATGCTTCCCTATGGAGTCCAGGTAGACACGTGTTTTGACATCAGCTACCCGTTATTAAATTTCACCAAGATTATGCATCCATCTGAGAGAGAAGAGAAAGACAATCAGAAGATGCACTTCAAAACCCAGTGATTAACGTTAAAGAAGCTTCAAGAAAATTTGCACATACTTCAAACTTCTGCTGGAAATATATCATCAGGAATCTTTTAGAGCCCTACACACAGGTGAGAAGTACTGTGGCTTTGTCTAGAGGAAATGCTCTGATGTAATAATATAAATAACAGCAATAATGTCCAGAAGTTTTCAATACTGGGTTCTTAAAAAATATTGACCCACTCAAGCCCAGCTTCTGCTAATGTGTGGGAGAGCTTCTGCAGTCTCCTGTCCCTGTTGTCCCTATGGATACAGCTTAGGCCTGCCATGTGAGCGAGACATTTCTTTGTGCTCTCAGGGTCCCTCCACCTCCCCAGAGCTAGCTCAAGCCTACCTTGTGAGTGAGAAATGCCACACACTCTAAGTCTCTGTTAACAAATTTTTAATCATTTATTCATATTTTTTGAAATTTTTTTTTATTTTTTATTTTTTTTCTTTATATTCTGTAGGGACTTAATGTTTAACATATCAGTACTTGATGGAAAATACCTATTGCATGTTATGCCTAAGCTGTTTGATATTAAGACAGATAGTGAGGTTAAGCTCAACTGCTTATGTTGTAAGGTAATATTAATAAGCTTCTCTTCTGGAGGGTTAACAACCTAAGTTTGCAGACCAAAAATTAGAAAAAAGAAGGACTACAAGGACAGCCAACATTCTGACCCTAGACTTTCAAGGTCAGTGAAGACGCAGGACTTAGGAGAACCTGTACTTAACATCATGAAACCCAGTTGTGCCCCAAGTTTTCTGATTAAGGACATTATGGAGCCACAGATGAATGTGATGAATGATCTATAGTGTGCCTAAGGAGAAACACATGGAGAGAAAAATTCTCTCAGGCTTCCACAGAGAGCAAACCAGTCAAACAATGGCCGTGACTCATCCACGTGGCTCACACTGACAAACCTTCTACAAAGTGAGGTATAAGGTTTCAGGGTAAATACTGAGGGGACTTGACTGAACTTATCAGATACAAAAGCTACATTTCTTGTTATATAGGTCTTGCTTTATCTAGGTCTTTGCCATCCAGTAGAAAAGTATAAAAACGAGGTATAAAAAGTAAAGCCATATTAATGAGCTGTAAAAGGCTCAATTCAACAACTTCTTCCTAGGGATAACCCACTACTATTATGAACTAATGGAGTATATTGGAACATTTTGCTGAATTCACACACCTACAATATTTAAGTAACAATAGAATACCTTTCTCTGAAAAAACTAAACTTTTTTTTTCTTTTTTCAGAACCAGGGATTAAAATCAGGCCATTATGCTTGCCAGGGAAGCACTTATTCTACTGAGCCATCTCCTTGGCTCTGACAAAACTAAACAACAAAAAGGAAACACAAATGAATGACCGTTTTATATCTGTATATTCAAAATAGTTAGAATATATATACAGCTACATTGTCTTAATTCTATGAGTAAAATGATTTTTTCTAATAGTGTTTATGAGCAGGATATCATGTCTGCATCTTGTACTATGAATAACCTCCTGGAAGACAACAATATGCAATGTATCAGTTATTGAACCTGTCCTACTAATTGGTTTTAAAACTGTCTCATTATTATTTATTTCTCAGTAAAATTATTAAAAAACAAATAAAGGAATAAATACTTCTAAGTTTAAAAAAATATAAAATTTCCCCTATCAAAATAAAAATATTGCCACTGTGACAGTGGAAGATTTCAACAAATTAGAAGGTTCATAGAAAAACTACTGATAAATTTCATGTAGTTGAATAATAATAGCGAGTATGTTTCTAGACATGTGATAAAATAAGAAAAGAACCCATATCAATATCACAACCCTTCTTCCCAGTCTACCCATGGGTAAGTAGCATCCATTGACTATCTTGGGTATAGAGCACATTACATTTCTTCATTTGTTTTCTTGTTTCACTTTTTTCAATGATTCATTAATGGCTATACAGATTAATGGAGTTCTGTGGAGTTCTTCTCATTGCCAGCCCTCTGATCCAAGTTTACTTATGAGCAGTGAAGTCTATAAGGATGTGACTTCCCTAAATTGGTTTTCAGCTTAATTGGTAAGTCTGACTGAGGCTGTGTATCTATCTTCATGAAAGCAGGTGATTGATGATGGGCATTATTATAATCAACACTATGGTGGAGCTCAGATAGATAAGCTGTGATACCATAGTAGGGATTAGATATGAGATAACATCTCTTCTGAACCATGTGTGATTCCAGAGGAAAATTCTTTCCTAGAACTGGCTACAAAGTAAGTTAGCCATTAACAGTCATTGAAATCCGGTTGTTTCTGTCCTTCCCATTATCAATGTTTTATTGTCTCTAATACAAGCATTGCCCAGCTTTGCACTTCTCTAGCACATCCACCTGCAAACCCTTCATATTGTTTACTTGCTGAAACTGTATTTTTTGTTTTTGGAACAGGGTATTGAATTCAGGCCCTTGTGCTTGCCAGGCAAGTGCTTACTGTACTGAGCCATATCCTTTGCCCCTGTACCTCTACATTTTTCCCTGAGATATTTCTTTTCTCTATTTTATTTTTATTTTTTATTTAATTATTTTTTTGTATTTTAGGGAAGGTTCTACAGGGTGTTCAGGGTTTCACTAAAAGATTGCACTCATAGTGATTAGCCTGTTTACAGCCTCCCAAGAGGTGGGATTACAGGTGCACACCACCACACCCAGGCTCAATTGCCATCTCAGCTCACCTACGGGGTGGGCTGACACAGTAGGCCTGGGGATCAAACCCCAGGTTCCTGTTCCTGCTTGCAGGCACTTTAATCCGCTGAGATATTTGACCTGCCCTTAATTTTGTATTGAAGAGTAAATACAAGAGCAAAACAAATAGTAGAAACAAAGACAAGCAGGGTAATGTAAAAAATACTTATGTTACAGATTTTCAGACTGTGCATGGTGACATGAGGGCCAACACTTGGAAGGTTGTAAACATTAATATCACTCTGAATCTAATCTACATAATGAGACCCTGTACACCCTGTACTCCTGTCCTAAATACAAAAACTATATGTTACAGATTTTCAAAACAAGGATAGATATTTAACAGTGGTTGTTCTATCATCTTTTTTATCATCAAACATGTTGCTCAGAAAAACAGATATAGTTAGGCAAGATTGGACAAAAAATGGAAAGGGAGTATAATAATTGATAAGACATTAGAAGTGATGTACATTTAGAAGTCCGAGTGGTATTAAAGCATGGCTTTTGTATTATACATTTCTGTCCTCAATGTCGTTGTTTAGATCTCAAATGTCAGCATATAGTCTTAGTCATGGTAAAAATTGTACACTAACTGCTATTGTCAAAAAAAAAAAGAAACTGATGGAAATTATTAGTACAATCATTTCAGCAATCCTGTATACATACTTGCTTTTGTTTCCCTTTCCCGTTTTCCTATCTTCTCTCAATTCTCTAATCTTCACTGTTTAATCCTTAGGTTCATTTTCTCTCTGAAAATATCATACCATAATGATGTATGCCCATCACCTGAGGAATGGATGAAAAAGATGTGGTGCTTTTATATAATGGAGTATTACTCACCTATAATGAAAGACAAACTTGAAGCCTGTATAGGTAGGTGAATGGAACTAGAAGCTATGCTAATAAGCGAAATAAAGTACACCCTACATGTGTAAATATATTTGCTCCCGCATGTAAGAACCTGAAAAAACACATGAAACCTGCAACGCTATTTTATCTCTTGTTCTTTTTTCCCCACTGTGCCCTATAACTCTGGGCAAAAGATTAGAGTGCGCCCAGAAGACTACAACATATTTTGTTTTGTCAGATTCATACAAGCACATATCATTAAAATATTATTGAAGTTTGTCTTCAAAATTCCTTCAACCCTTCAGATGACTTCCTACTAGTTTCCCATTTTGATTTTGAGTGGCATGGGTATACTGCCATATTGTTCATCTCACCAATTGTCTATCACTAAACCCCTTTACCTATTTCATTCATTTTGTCTATTAGCAGTCTCTCTTCAATTTTCTTGTTACATGTTTTAGATTCTATATGTTAGAAAAAACATGGAATATTTGTATCTGTAGGTCAGGCTTATTTCAATCAATATGGTGATCTTCAGTCATCCATATTTATACAAATGACAAGATTATGTTTTATGTATAAATAATGCCTCACTGATATATATCATATTTTCTTTATAATTCATCTGCTTATGGTTACCTAGGATGCTGCCATATCTTGGCTATTGTGAATTGTACTTCAATATACATGGATATGCAGGTATCCCTGTAGTACTGTAACTTTTATTTCCTTCAGGGTTGTAATCAGGGGCGATAGAGTTAGATAGTAGCTCTAGTTTTGACTATTTATTCTTGTTTTGAATTTTTTCTTATTATTGTTTTGAAATTTGTAGTAACGATTTCAAATTATTCCTTTGAGAATTATCTATTTAATTTAATTGCATACTTATTGATTGAGCTATTTGAGTGTTTACATTTTTAGTTCTTTATATAATTTAGAGTTTATCTGTCTGGATTATAAATTGCGAATATTTTTCACTTTACATGAACTGTATCTTCATTGTCAGTTTTTTAATTGATTTTATATACACTTATTAACCTAATATAGTCTCATTTGTTGATTACTGTTATAATTTTTATGCTATCGAAGGTCTATTTAGGGAGACTGTGTCTACAGCTTCCAGTTTTTCCCTAAGTTTCTTTGAGCACTGTGAAAGTTTCAGTTTTACATCTAGGTATTTGATCCATTTTGAATCATACTGAACCATTGTATAGTGAGAGGGATCAATCTACTTTGTTTTCTACAAGTATTTATCTGGATCTCCCAGCGCCATTTGAAAAGGAGCTGGGTATTTTTCCAGCATATATTTTGACTCGTTCATATAGAATCAAATGGCTGTAGTGATGTGGATATGTTTCTGTGTTCAATATTCTGCTCCATTTATTCATTTGCCTGTTTTTTTTTTTTTTTTCCTAGTACTACTCTGGTTTTGTCTCAATGGCTTTGTAGTATAACTTTTTTATTTTTTGGTAGTATAATTCATTAAAGCTTTCTTTTGGCAGAACTGGGGATTGAACTCAGGCCCTTGAGCTTGCCAAGCAAGCACTTATTCTACTGAGCCATCTCCCCAGCTCCCCCATGGTAGTATAATTCAAAATCAGGTTTTGTCAGGCCATCAGCTTTGCTCCTTTTGGTGAGGATTGTTTTTCCTTATTCTTGGTATTCTGTGTATCTGTATTAATTTTAGGATTTTCTTGTACTTCTGAGAACATATCATTGATGTTTTGACAGTGACTGAATTAAATGTATAGATTGCTTTTGTTAATATAGGTAGCTTAACAATACTAACTCTGGAAATCTGGGAACATGGGATGTTTTTCCTTCTAGTGATATTTTCAATGTGTTATAATTTTAATCACAGAAGTCTTTTGCCTTCTTGATTAGATTTCGCCATAGGCATTTTGAAGCTATTTTGAATGAATGCATTTTCTGATTTTCTTATTAGCAAGTTCATCCAGAGTGTCCAGATAATCCTGATAATTTTTAAATGCTAATACTATATCCTATTCGCTTAGTGAATTTGTTTACCAAATCTGAAATTATTTTGGTTGTATATTTTTGGTCTTCTACAATATTATTTTCAAACAATAATAAACTTCTTTTTCATTGTTATTGATCATATTTGCTTTTCTTATCTGATAACTGAAGCTAAAACTTCAAGAAATATAATGAATAGAAGTGCTGAAATTGAACAACCTTGACTTTTATCTGAGTTTAAAGACAATTCTTTTTCACTATAAAAGAATCCTTTATTTATATAACTTGTTTTTGTTTTGTTTTATCAGAGATGGGTATTTCATTGCTGTTAGAGATGCCGTATTTGGAGAAGTCTTTAAAGGAACTTTTCATACTTGATGCCAGTAAATATTGTAGGTACTTGAACTTAGCATAATAACCCAATATATTTCAATAGTCTACAATAGTAGTGATTTATTGGCATAACTGGTAACTGTCCAAAGTTGTTAGCTTGAACATATTGATATATCTTTATTTTTTATACCTTGTGATTATACTTTTCAGCTGGATGATTAAAGCTAAGTTAAAGCAAGACCTATATATGTATACACAAGATAGTATAGGTATGCAGCTAATTTCTCTTAGTTCAATGAGAAGAAAAATCTGTACTAATATCATTTAGATAAGATATCATGTCTTCATCTTTACTCTGAATAACCACTATGAAGACAACAATATGCAATGCATTAATTATTGTAACTGTTTTACTAATCTGTTTTGAAACTCTTCATTGGGTTTTTTTCATTTTCCCATTAAAATGAATAAAAAATTTTAAAAATAATATTATTTCTTTTTAATTTAGAAAAAGGATGGCTATGGGTCTGTCCTATAAGGCTTAGATATAGAAGAAAAATCTTTCAATACTTAGTGTCCTCAGGGTTTTATGATAAAAGGACATCCAATTTTGTCAAATGCTTTTGTGCATCATGTGATATGATAGTATAATTTTTTCTTTAATTATATTGTGTTGTACCATTATTGCATCCCTGAATGAAGTCAACATTATCATATTGTCTATGATCTTTTCAATATATTGTTGAATCCTGTTTCCAAACAACTTATTAAGGGTTTTTGCAGTTATGTTCATCATAGATGTCGTTCTACACTTTTTCTCTTTTTGTTCTGTTCTTTTGTTGCTTTAGTGTCAGGATGATAGTGGAATCAGAGAGTTAGTTGGAAGTACTTCCTTTTCATCTTCATGGAATAGTTTGAGTAGCAATGGAAATATTTTTTAAATGTGCATTAAAATACAGAAGTTATCCCATGTGGTCTTGGGTTTTCCCTGGATAGGAGACATTTTTGTTCTTGTTTTAATCTCATTGATTACTACTTATATGTTTAAATATTTTATATCTTTCTGATTCAGTTTTGATAGCTGATATAAATTTTCATAATTATATATTTTTTAAAATATTATATTTTATCTAAATTATTAGAATATAGGTTTTCCAAGTATTCCTTAAAAATCCTCTAGATTTTAATAATCTCTCTTGTAACTCTGTTTTTTTTCATTATATTAACTTGTATCTTATATCTTTGTTTGGAATAGTTTAGCTGAGGAATTTTCAGTATTAGGTATCTTTTCAGAACCAACTGCATTCCATTGACAATGCACTGTTCCTTTAGTCTCTATGTCATTAATTTCCTATGTCTAGTTTTATATTCATGTATTAGGCAAAACTTTGCTGGGTATAATTGAGGACTTAATAAACAATTACATACATTTCCTTTCAAGTATGCTAGAAACGCAACTGAGATTAAAGAAGTTAAGATGACAGCTTAATTCCCAGAATGAAATAGTTAGACTATTTAATGTATACCTAAATGGAATAATTAAGAAATACTTGGGAGGACATGCTAATAATTTAGATAAGAAATTCCATCACGTCTGTCATTTACATTTAGAGTGGGCTCCTAGGAAAGATTTCATTATTTCGTAGTCCAGAGTTATACATGTGAGGAGAGAAAGAGGTACAGTATTTTAAATAAATAGCTAGATCACCCATGATAGAATATTATAGTAAATTGTAGCACCTGTTATATATGATGTCATTTTAAGTTAAATGTGTAAGTATGACCCTACTAATATTATAGAGCTTATTTTGCATATATGATATATTAGAAGTATTGTACATGATTAATTGCTTGAGTTATAAATTATATTATTTCTGTATAATTTGAAATCTTATAATTCATAACTACGTCAATTGAAAATTACTTTATACACTTGTATATGCTTGTAAAATCATAAGAAGTGCATGATTTGTACATATGATGCTATTTTTACCTGTATGGTTTAAGTATGATATGCTATTCTGATATACAAAATGATTTTTTTAATTTTTCTTTTTTGTTTTAGGGAATGGTCTACAGGGTGTTCAGGATCTCAGTACTAGATCAGACTCGCAGTGATCGCCCAGTTACAGCCTCAAAAAAGCTGGGATTAGAGGTATGTGCCACTGCAGCCAGTCTCCATTGCCATCTCAGCATGCCTCAGGGGTGGGACTGACAAAGTAGACTTGGGGATCAATCTCCCAGCCCCTGCACCTGCTTGCAGGTGCTTTAGTCCACTGAACTATTTGGCCAGCTGTTGATTTTTAAAATTTAGACAAGTTATTTTTTGAATTGTGGAGAATGTCTCTCTTTTCTATATGCTGAATAAAAATTATTTAGCAGTTGTATGATTCAAAAAGGGTTTTCTCTTGGTCTAATTTGCATTTTCATTTTCTCGATGCTATTGATTAGAGCAGAAAGCATTCCCATTTAATGCTTTCCAATTTATCTATTTTTATGATTTGTACTTTTTATGTCATAGATAAGAAACTATTGTCTAACACATCATTATTAAACTAAATATTCTTCATTAACTATGTAGTAGTAATATTCATAAGTAGGTCAAAAATCTATTTTGAATTCATTTTTGTGTGTTGTGAAGGCTCCAATTTCATTTTTCTTTACATGTGTACAATCAAGTGCTTGTAATATTTGTTCAAAAGAACAGTGTTCCTTATGCTGTTGAGAATAATTTTCACCTTCACTTCTACTGTATTGATATACATGCCTCGCATATTTCATTACACAGCCATGGTTATTTCATCTTTAAAACAAAAATGTGAGCCGTAGAGCTTTTATTATTTTCTATTTTAAAACATTTGATTTATATTGACATTTGTATTCTCATATGAATTTAGTCAACTGATTTCTGTAATATGTATCACATATTTTGATAAGATTTTTGTTAAATCTGCAGATCATGTTAGAAGAATGTTCTCTTAATATGTAGTTTTAAGTCTTCCAATCTACAAACATGAGTTTTATGAATATTTCTTTTAAATATGTCTTCTTTTGTTTCATTGCTCAGGTTTTTCATTATTAGTGTACAAGTCTTAAATTTCCATAGAGGTATTTCCAAAACATTTTGATGTTATTAAAAAAGCATTTTTGATTTTATTTTTCAGTTGTTCATTTTTAATACATAGAACACAATTTATTCTCTTATATTGATCTTGTATCATAAAAACTTACTCAATTCATATTAGTTCTAACTGTGTTTTAGTTGTTTCCCTGGCATTTTCCATGTAAAACATTATTTCAGCTAAATCTAGATATTGTTGCATTTCTTTATTTCCAGACTTCTCTTTAATTTCCTATTATTGCTTATTTTAAACTACAAGCTTCAACATAATATTATATTTGGAAAAAGCAGAAATATCTGACATTTTCCTTATTGTGGGTGTTAACATTCAGTCTATCGCCATACAAGATTAATTTAACTGTGCTGTTCGTGTAGGTGTATACATATCGGGATGAACAAATTCATTTTTATTTCTATTAAGAAATGTGTTCTTTTTTTCTTAATCATGAAATGATTGTGAGTATTGTCAAATGACTGTTCTATGTCTATTGAAATGGTTGAGAGTTTTTACTCTTTGATATATTGATGTGGTATATTCATTTGTTTTTAATTTTTCATCAACATTTCATTTCTTGGATAAATCTTACTCAACTGTAATGCATAATCTTCCTATTTGTACTTGCTTGGTTTACTAGCCATTTTGTATAGAATTTTAGCATCTATACTCATTGTGTTTATTGTTTTCTAGTTTTCTTTCCTTTTTTAAAGATTATGCTTTATTTATTTCTTTGTTTATTTATTGTGGTACCAGGGATTGAACTCAGAACCCTGTCCTTGCCAGGCAAGCACTTATTCTACTGAGCTATCTCCCCAAACAGTTTCTAGTTTTCTTATGATGATATATCTGATTTTTGCTTTCAGAATAATTACACTATATATGAATTCTCCCCTCCTGTTTAGTGTCCTGGAAGAGTTAATGAGGAAATGGCTCTCATTCTGTTTAATTATTTGTAGAAATCACTAGACACAATCTCTATGGTTGATATTTTCAATTCTCTAATATAGCTTTATTTCTATTACATATCGAACAGGATTTCCAGGTTTTTATTTTATGTTTTTTTCTGAAATATTTATTTATTTATTTTTTACTTATGTATTTAGTACCAGGTCTCATTACACAGCTCAGACTTGTAGTGACTCTCATGTCTCAGCCTCCCCAGTGCTGAGATTATAGGCATGCACCATCATACCTAGTTTCAGCGGTCTGCACAGTATGCCCAGAGTTCAGGGATTGGCATGGGATGTGATGCCAGAGGTCGAAACCGGGGGAGCCATGCAGATCACCAAAACCAGGTGTGGTGGTTCACTCCTATAATCTCAGCACTGGGGCAGCTGACATATAAGGATGCTTGCCAGGCCAGCTCTTAGACAGCCAAGCTATCTCTACATTGCATGATTTTGATAGAATTAATTTGGAAAATTCTTTTGGCTTTGTTCTACATCTTATGTGCTGGTAGCAGTGGTGGAATTTTCTGTACTATCCCTGACTCAAGAAATGCATATAT
Source organism: Ctenomys sociabilis (assembly GCA_004027165.1). Lineage (NCBI taxonomy): Eukaryota > Metazoa > Chordata > Mammalia > Rodentia > Ctenomyidae > Ctenomys > Ctenomys sociabilis. Next base: position 29,451 of record PVKA01015109.1, read on the forward strand.
ATATGCATATGTATACATATCTATGTATCATATATATATATATATATATATATATATATATATATATATATATATATATCATATATATATATATATATATATATATATATATATATATATATGCATGCATGTTAATATGTACACATATATTATATATAGATAGATTACAGGGATGGTGAGATAACTCAGTGAAATGAGTGTTTGCCTGGCAACTGCAAGGTTCTGAGTTGGATGGCTGGTACCACCAAAGAAGAAAAAAAATTAGATTATTTAATAAAAGAAACACAGAAATGAGAGTTAAAGAGCTAATTTTAGGAAAGTGACATTTTTTACTTCCAAACAATTATAATAACCAAAGCAAATAATGAAATAATAAGGGGAGATATCATTGAACTCAATGAAGTCAATATCATAAGATTTTTTTTTTTTTTTTGTCTTTTTGAGACAGGGTCTCACTATGCAGTTCAGGCTGGCCTTAAGCTCACTTTGTAGCTCAGGCTGGTCTCGAACTCACAACAATCCTTCTGCCTCCGCCTCCCGAGTGCTGGGATTACAGGCATGCGCCACCATCATAAGATATTTTTTAAGAAACTATTAATAAAGTGGATCCTAATGGGGTTAACATAAACTTGTATAAACCAAGATGAGGCCCTGCTAATCTCTCAAAACTTAAAAGATACAAATAATGCTGAAGGAGATTATGAGGAACTATTAACCTTAGTTAGGAAAAATTTTGAAAGGCAGAAGAAAATATTAAAGCAAGTCCAATCTGAAATTGCCTGACACTAATAAGATTCAAAATAAAGATTGACAAAAAAGTACAGATCCCTTAGATCAACCAATTGTTAAGGACACAAAATATTTTGGCACTTGAATGGCTAAAAATGATCAAGATGGTGAAGATGAGAAGTTTCCTAGACTAGAATAAAAAACTAAAGTTTAAAGGATTATAAAAGTTGTAATGCTTAAATAAGCTTTATTTAAAAATAGCTATATATTCTTTACCAGAGTATTTTGTTGGAATGAATATAATCCTTGTTTGTCTAAGAAAATTTTTACCTAGTATTGTTATCAAAGTGAGACCTATTGATAAAGTCTTAATGTTGGCTACAGTTAGGAATATCAAGTTTGTTGAAATTAAGTTAAAATTTTATGGAAAAATTCATATATTGAAACGTACTTCATGGAAAGTGGTTGCTGTTTTCTACCTTATTTTATAATGTGGATGGACTTTTCATCTGATTGCTTAACTTTCCTTTACCTAGTTTTGTAAAATGAAAGGAAGAGAAATCTATTCTTCAAGCAATATTAATTCAATATTTTAATTTGAAATAGAACCCAGTGAGAGAACCCAAGCTCACACAGTGTAGAACAAAACCTATATTTTGTTATGGCTAAATTCCAGTTAATAAACTTCTCAGGTCATTTACTGTGACTTATGAGCAAAAGTGATATAAGCACATTCTCCCAGCTGCTAGGACATCAGAGTTGAGCATGTAAGTAGTTTATATACTTTCAGGCTACCTTGGCAATGGAAAAATATAACATCAGGAAAGTTCTTTCTTCTTAGGACTGCAGCTGTGTAGAGAGCTACTGGATTCTATTATTACTTGATCAGTGTATTACAAAGCAGCTCTCAACTACATGATAAAGAACTGTCTGATTTGTGTGTGGAAGCTCCAAGACAAGTAGGCAATGTCCTATTTGGAAAGATGTCTTTCTGTGTGAAGAAGTTAAAATTAAATCAGTTTGGTGGGGTGAACTGAATTTTGGATTGAACAGAGGATGACAAAGATGCATAGGAACTGGGAGGTTGCTGTTATCTCTACACAATTCAAAACTATGAAGCCGGGCGTGGTGGCGCATGCCTGTAATCCCAGCACTCGGGAGGCTGAGGCAGGAGGATTGTTGTGAGTTCGAGACCAGCCTGAGCTACAAAGTGAGCTTAAAGCCAGCCCGAACTGCATAGCGAGACCCTGTCTCAAAAAGACAAAAAAACAAACAAAAAAAAAAAAACTATGAAATAATATGCTGATATTATTATTACATTCTTTTCCTCTTTCTTTGTCAGATCCCTGGAATACTTTTTCCTATCCATCACAGTGGTTCCAGCATTGGGACAAAAGTTACTAATCATTGGGTAATATTTCCAACTTTCTCTCATGCTTTTTCCTTTCAAAAATTTGGGATTATATTGATTTTGATTAAAATTTCTAAATATATTTCCATTACTGACTTTAATTTGATTTGTTTGTGATTACAAAACGTATTATATATGATTTCAATGCTTTTAAATGTCTTTAAACTTGCTTTACAGCCTGGAGTATGGTCAATTCTAAAAGTTTTTGTAGATGTACTTGAGACATCTTCATGTTGCTGTCAGTGGGTGGATTTTCCTAGATATGATCTTAAGGCCTATATTGCTTATAGGTTGGTTCATGTCCTCTGCTTTCTTATTGGTCTTTTGTACAGCTGTTCTATCCACATCCGTTATTTAAATAAGGTATGGAAGTCTTATAAATTCTTGTTGAGATTTCGTTTTTTCCTTAAATTATGCTTACTTTTGTTGCATGTGTTTGGACTTCAGTTTTTATATGCATAAAAGTTTTTACTTGTATCTATCTCATAGTGTGACTTTTTATTTTATAAAAGGCCCGTGTTTATCTCTACTAATTTTTAAGTGTATTTTATTTTGATTCCAGCATAGTTATTTGAGCTCTTTTGTAGCTAAGATTACATGAGAAAACATTTTCCAATCTTTTTTTTTCTACTTGTATTTTTAAATGCAAAGAATTCCTTTGTTAGAATAAATACATTAGAATTGTGGTTTTCTCTTCAGTCTGAAAACACAATATGTTAATTGGACTGTTAAACTCATTTACAGTAAATGTTATTATTTATACAATTGGATTTATTACTATTTTACTTTTTGTATTCTATATATGTCTTTCTGTTTCTCTGTTTCTGTTTCTTTTTTTCTTTTGTATGAAGTAAGGAGCGCTTAGTGTAATATTTTAATTAATTTTTCTATTAATATTTTGTTTTTTTTTCAAATTGCTCATTTGTAAACAATAGTTTTAGTGAATTTTCCTTGGTTGACATATTGCTTATCATGTTGAATATGTCATCTAATTTCTTTTGGAAGTTTGTAGTTACCTCAGTGCTTTTAGGATATTATAAAAACACTACATATTGAGCAATTTTTGATTAAATTAATTGACAAAACAGCTAAACATGTACACTTAAAGAAACATGGAATATTTATCAAATGATGCTGGAAAAAATGGCCTCCGCACATGCCCCAAAATAAAACTATATCCATGTCTATCACACATAAAGTCAAAATGGATTAAAGATCTACATATTAAAACATGGACACTAAATCTACTGATAGAGAAAGCAGATAGAAAACTTGAAGATATAGGGGTAGACAAAGTGTTCATGAACAAAACTCAAAATGAATGAGAAATAATTCAACTCACAGTTCTGCTTGTATAGAAGTATAATGCCACCTTACATGAAAATATCAAGTTTGAAGAAAACCTATTTCTTTTAATAATTTTATCGAGAAACAAATAACAATGAGACAGTTTCAAAACCATTTAGTATGACAGTTTCAATAATTAATACATTGCATATTGTTATCTTCTTAGTGGTTATTCATACTACAAGATGCAGATATGATACACAAACACTATTAGTACAAATCTTTCTTCTCATTGAATTGAGAGTAGCTAGCTTTATATCTATCCTAACTATTTTGAATATACAGATATAAAATGGTCCTTCATTTGTATCCCTTTTTGATTTAGTTTTGTCAAGATAGGTACTTCATTGTCGTTTAAATACTGTAGGTGTATGAATTCAGCAAAATATTCCAATATAGTCCAGTAGCCCACAATAGTAGTGGGTTATCCATAGGACTGGCAATGTCAGAAGTTGATGACTTGAGCCTTCTACACTTCAGCATATTAATATGGCTTTACTTTTTTATGCCTTGTCTTTATACTTTTCTGCTGGATGGTTAAGAGCAAGATGAAGTAAGACCTATATAACAAGAAATGTAGCTTTTGTATCTGATAAGGTCAGTCAAATCCCTTCAGGATTTATCCTGAAACCCTGAACCACAGTTTGTAGATCCTTTGTCAGTGTCTGCCTTGTAGATAGTAACGGCCATTGCTCAAACATTTTTCTCTCTGTGAAAGCCTGAGAGAATATTTTATTTCCAGGTGACTCTCCTTAGGCACATTCTACATAGTCGATCTCTTTCCTCTGTGGCAATGCTATATATGGTTAGATTTGAAATTTCTGTGTAAAAATATGTAAGTGTTTATTCCAATTTTAAAAATATTTTTTCTATTTTTCTAATTTTTTTTTCTTTTTTTCTTCACATTTTGTAGGAATGTAAAGTATAAAACATCAGTATCTGATGGAAAATACGGGTTTTGTGTTATGTCTAAGATGTTTGATATTCAGAAAGATGGTGAGGTTAAGCTCAACTGCCTATGTTGTAGGCTAACAATATCACTTAGCTTCTCCTCTGCAGGGTTAATAACTTAAGTCTGCATACCAAAAATTAGAGAAAAAGAAGTGCTGTAAAGACAGCCAACATTTTGGCCCTAGCCTTTCAAGGTCAACGAGGACTCAGGAAATAGAACCTATACTGTTACATCAAAACCCTTTTACTTCTAGACAGCATTCTCATCTGTCATCACATGTTAGAAGGAGAAAATTTTCTTTCTGAGATCATCTTTATAAGGAACTATTGCTAATCATGAAGGTTCTATCTTCATGACTAATCTTTTGATAATATCTCATTTCTTATTAGCACCACTTAGGAGTTATTGTTTCTTTTAAATTTTTATTAGTAGTGTTTGTATTACATAATGTTTCCATTCACTGTAGGGTGTTTGTACATGTACCTAATTCATAGTAATTATTTCTTAGTTCTTTTCCTGCCCCTACATTACCTATCCCTTCACTGTTTGGTACCAATCTCACTCACTAAAGATCTATTTTCCTGTCTCCTGGTAACTGTTTCTTAAATTATTTACATCAACAAAAATAAATATGGAACTTATAGTTTTTCATACAGCTATTTTTTCATAAAGAGCTATTTTGCTCTATAATTTATTTGTAGTTTAGGTTTCTCATATAAGAGAAACCATATGATATTTTAGCTTTTTGACTGACGTATTTCATTTATCATTATGGTCTCAAGCTACATCTACTTTTTCGCAGCTGACATATTATTTCAAGAAGGAACTGGGAATGAGTAAGCAATCATATCATAGAATTTATTCATAGTAATTTCAATGTTTAATGTTGCCATCAACATGACCACATTCAGGAATACCTACAAACATTTGAAAGCATTTCTTTGATGTGTTTATGAGGTTGTTCTGTTCAGCATACGTGTCAAAGTGATCAAGACGGTGACAGTCTGCTTTCTATGTGGATGGGTGACATCAAATAAGATACAGAAGTCAAATGTTATTTATTTCTTTGTTCCTCTATGGGCAAGGTTTTTTCAAGGTTGTTTTTTCCATTGTCTTTAATTCTTTGTAGCTTGAAAATGATGTCAGAGGCTTGGGAGAAAATAGGAAAGTACAAGTGATTGAAAGGCATTGTGTACATATTGCAATTCACCCAGAAAATGCAATTATTATGCGTAACAAATATATATTATAAAGAAGAAAAAGGACACAAACAAATATTAAAATGTCACAAAAGGCAAAATAGAAAATTAATTGCGTAGATATCATCCCTCTCGAGGAGCATTTATCCTGATTGTTTTCACTTATATTCACTCTGTTGGTAATTTATTATTTTTATGTGGAAAATCTTTTTCATAGGATGAAAACCCAGTTCGTGATTCACTGAAGTATTTCTCACCCATTTTGATTTTTGTTTATGAGCTCTTTGACTAGCCCTATGTCTTCAATGTTTCTATCGGCTTTCTCTTCCAGTAGAATTAATGTCTCTGTTTTAATATGTAGATCTTTAATCTGTATTGACATTAGTTTAATGCATGGTGATAGATATGGATCTAGTTTTATTTTGGGGCATGTGTAAAGCCCATTTTTCCAGCATCATTTGATAAAAAGTCTATGTTTCTTCCAGTCAAACTGTTTGGTCACTTTGTGAAGGATAAGGTGTCTGATCACGTTTGTAGCTGTGTCTCCATTTTCTATTCTGTTCTGTTGACCTTTGGTTTTGGTTTTTTGTTTTGTTCATTTTTTTTTTTTTTTGCCAGCACCATGTTGATTTTATCAAAGTAGTTTTGAAGTATAATTTTTAACTCGGGGATTGTAATGTCTCTTCTCTTGCCTCTGTTGAACAGGATTGCTTTAATAATTCTAGGACTACTATGGTCCCAAATGAATTTTCAGAATGCTTTCTCAAGATTAGTGAAATATGTTAATAGCATTTTGACTGGGTCTTTATTAAGTCTGCATAACATTTTTTTGGAGTACGGCTATTCTTCATTTTTATGATTTTGTTTCTCTCTGCATTTCTTCTTTGTTCTGTTACAGAACTTCAATTTTTCTGATTACATTATTCATCTGTCCTTTCCATTCTTGTAGAATCATTAGTATATTAGTCAAAGACATATGACATTTCTCGCCAGATGACTCATATCTTTTCCATATCCAGTTATGACATCTACCCTTGTTCTTTAAACTGTGCTTTTGCTTTCTGTTATGTTTCATAATTTCTTGTTAGCCATACATGATGAGATAGTTAACTTCAACAGGTAAAAATGGTCACTTAGTAAGATAATGATTAAGGTGGAGCAGGACGGAAATGATGACAGTGCCCCATGACTGGGTCTCTATCTTTTAGGAGGACTTTCTGTCTTCAGACTGAACTTCATACTTGGTTCTTGTGCCCCTTTTTCCTCTTAGGTAGGATAAAATGGTTAAAGTTGACTGGAGGTATCTATTTTCCTTTTTATCATGTCAATTAGTCTTTTATAAAATTTGAGAGTACCTGAAGTCCAATTATTTTTTTCTGAGGTATCTCTTGTTGCAAAAGAAATGAATATTCTGGCATATTTCAAAGTGGTTCCTTTCCCCTCTGCCTGTGAGAGCCATGAGAGGATTTTTCTCTAATCTTCACTCAGAAAGCAAAATTGACATGTGATAAACCTAACAAGGCTATGGGAATTGTCTGTGACTAGGTCCCTCTAGAGTTTGTAGGCTTAGCGTTATCAACTGGGAGTCTCCAGCAATTTGTCAAACACTGTCTAGTTTTCCCTACCCCAGCACTTGTTGCTATGGAATCTTTTGCTCTGATACATTCTTAATCTTCTTTCCTGTTCTCCCATCTGTCCCTAATTTGTGTGGGAGGTGGCAATGGTTTGCCTTTGGACTTTTCTTCCCATCTGAATTTAAAATTAACTTTTATCTTTTAATTTTTAATCATTTTAATTGTTTCTAGTACAAAGCAGCAACATTGCTGCAGAGGAAGGTGCAGCAATGTTAGACCTCTAATCTCAGTGCTCCAGAGGCTGAGGCAGGAGGATCACCATGCCTTGTAGGATAGCCTGGATTACATAGTGAGTAAATGCCTAGCCTGAACTACACATCAAGATTCTTTCTGAAATAAATCCAAAACCAAACAAATAAATAGGCAAAGAAACAAAAAGAACATCTTTCTGTTTTGTTTATAATTTAGTTAATAAATGATTGCAGTACATACTGAGTATTTCCATGTAGGGGACTAATATGTTGTACATACCACATTTCAATTCCCTTCTTTTCCTCTTCTATCTACCCTTCTTTTTCTCTAACATTAGATTCATTTATTTATCCTATAAGGTGTTACAAAGTTATATATATATATATATATATATATATATATAT
>PVKA01015109.1:37418-50938 GCA_004027165.1 Ctenomys sociabilis
TATATATGTGATATACATTTTTTCTTGTAAGTGAAGCCATGTAAAAATTAAACTTGCATGTCTGAGTTACTTCAATTAAAATTATGACCTCAAGGTGTATCCATTTTACCACAAATGACTCAATTTTATTTTTTTTTACTTTACAGAAGTACTCCATTGTGTATAAATACCATATTCTTATCCACTCATCTGTTTATGGGCACATAGGCTGTTTGCAAGATGGAGCTATTATGAATTTCACTGGTATGAACATAGGTATGCATACATCACTGTTGTATGATATATTTTAGCAGGATACTTAGAAGGGGAATAGCTGGATCAAATTGAATTTCTACTCATAGTTTTCTGAAAAATCTCTATACTAATTTCCATAGTGGTTATATCAGTTTGTAATCCCACTAACAATGGATCATTTCTTCCCACAGCCTCATCAGCATTTGTCACTGATTGATTTCTTGATGATAACCACTCTGTGGAGTGAGATGAAATCTCAGTGTTGTTTTAATTTTCATTTCTCAACAGGCCAGTGACGTTAAACAAATTTTCATGCATATACTAAGTTATATTTGTTCATTTGAGAAGTGTCTACTCATTTCAGATGTTCATTATTATAGGGTCTGATTGGGGGTATTTTTTAAATAATTTCTATATTCTGAAGATTCATAGGATATTAAGCCATTGAAGAATGACTGCGGAAATATTTTCCCATTCTATAGATTATGTCTTCATTCTATTAATAATTTCTTTTGTTGTGCAGAAGTTTTGAAATTTGATGTAATCACATTTACTGATTCTTGTTAAGTCTCGAGCCACAGGACTTTTGTTTGTACAATCTTGTCTTACACTTTTGCCTTCAAGTGTTTTACCCATTTTATCTTCCAGTATATTGTTTTTGTTCTAATGTTTAGAACATTGACTCAGTATGATTTTATTTTAGTGCATGAGAGTCATGAATGTTGAATCAGCTTGTGACATGTGGATAGCCAGTTTTCTCAGAGCAATTTATTAAACTTATGTTTCCTCCAGGGAAGCATGTTTACCTCTTTGTCAAAAATAACATAATCAAATGTTACCAGATTTGTTTCTGTATCTTCTATTCTGTTGCAACTTCTTAGTTTTTTCTAGTGAATCAGAACATAGAAATCTCTAACAACTTTTAAAAATTTTTTTTTTATTATGGTTTGAAACTCCAAGATTTTTGTGTTTATTTCAAATAATTTATGTATTTTCATTTATGTTCTTTGATGAACCATTATCATACACCACTTTAATTCTTTAATCATAGTTTCTTTTAGATATTTCGTCCTATTTATAATAGCAGACTTATCTATTGTACCTTATCTGTTGTACCTGTCAGTGGTACTGAATGAAATGCAGCTTTTTCCTACTTTTTAATGATCTGTTAACATGCCTTTTCAAATTAATTTTATTGATAAAGAAATATAATTGTTACAGTTTCAAAACAAGATAGTAGGACCGTTACAATAATTAATACATTTCATATTATTGTCTTCATATTACTTACTCATAGTAAAAGATGCAGACATGTTATCTTGTATAAACACTATTAGTACAAATCATTCTAGCTAAAATAAGAGAAAGTAGCTGTATATCTATCTATTTTGCAAATACAGATATATATATTTTCACTACAAAATGGTCCTTCATTTATAGTGCCTCCCTTTCATTTGTATTTTAGAGAACGACCTACATGTTGCTCAGGGTCTCACTACTAGATTTGACTCAGTAGTGATCCACCTGCTTAAAACTTCCCAAAAGCTTAGATTACAGGCAAGCCACCACACCTAGTCTCAATTGCCATGTCAGCACAGCACAGAGGAGGGACAAGCACAGCAGTATATCCTCCTTTCTGCTGAATTTTGTCAGAGATAGGTATTCCATTGTCATGTAGGTGTGAAAATTCAGAAAAATAATCCAATATATTCCAGTAGTCCATAATGCCAGTGGATTATGCACAAAACTGGCAATGGCAGAAGTATTTGATATGAGCCTTTTACAGCTCAGCATATTAATATGGCTTTACTTTTTATACATCATTTTTATACTTTTCTGCTAGATTGTTAAGACCAACATAAAGCAAGACCTATGTAACAAAAATTGTAACTTTTGTATCTAACAAGGTCAGTAAAATTCCTAGAAATCCTGTGCAGAAGTTTGTCAGTATCTGCCATGTGGATGAGTCAAGGCCATTGCTTGACCAGTTTGCTCTGTGTGAAATTTCTCTCTGAGAAATTATTTTCTCTCCATGTGACTCTCTTTAGGCACACTCTGCATCATCGGTCACTTTCTTCTTTGGCCCCATAATCTCCTTAATCATAAAATTTGTGACATCACTGAGTGACAGGATGATGCAGTACAGGTTCTCCTATATCTTGAGTCCTCAGGGACCTTGAAGGGCCATGGACAAAATGTTGGCTATCGTTGTTGCCCTTCCTTTTCTCTTTTTGGTCTGCAAACTTAAGTTGATAACCTTCCAAAGAGAAGCTTGATAATATTATTACCCTACAACATAAGCAGTTGAGCTTAACCTCAGTATATGTCTTAATATCAAATGCCATAGACATAACATGGAGCAGGTATTTTCTAACAATCTTTGATGTGCTAAACTTTAAATCCCTACAGAATGTGAAAAAATGTAGAAAATAATAAGAATAAACAATTGCATAATTTTGCATAGAAAGTTAGAAACTTAATCATATACAATGTTGTAAAGGACAGTCCTATGACATTTTTCTTTTCTCTCTTGTTTTCATTTGTTACATTTTCCTCAAACCAACATTTACTTGAGACTATAGCAGTAAATGATATGACATTAGAAGCGGAATGCATTTACAAGACCAGAATGACAGGTATTACAAGCATGGCCTTAGTATTACACATTGCTATCCTCAGTGCAGTTGCTTAGTTCACAGGTACTAACTTCCTTAAGTTCTAACTTCGTTTTTAATTGTGTTTCATTTTTCAATTTTTATTTCTCTTTTTGTGTTCTTACACTAGGGAGACTATATATTTACACATATGTGTCTGGTTTATTTCACTTATGAGTATATCTTCAAGTGGCATCCACTTACATATGAAAGGCTTCTAGATTATCATTCTTTCCAGCTGAATAATACTTCATTGTGTGAAAACACTACATCTTCTTCATCTATTCCTCATGTGACAAGCATTTTGGCTGCCTCCAGGATTTGTTTTATATTTTTCCTTTTTTCCTGCTTTTTAATTTTTTTCCATTTTTTATTTTATTGAAGAACAAATAGCAATGAGACAGTTTCAAATCAAACTAGCAGGACAGATTCAATAATTAATATATTGCATATTGTTTTCATAGTGGTTTTTGTCATACAGGAGCACTCTTGATATTCTACTTAAAAACATCATTATAGCAGATTTTTCTAATAAATGAATTAAGGGAACATAGCTGTATACTTACCTTATTTTTAAAGCTGAATTATAATAGTTTCAACAATTAATACTTTGTTATCTCCCTAGTGGTTGTCCATAGTACAAGAAGCCAAAGGAATATCCTGTCCAAAGCTATTATTGCAAATCTTGCTTCTCATAGAATTATGCAGAATTACTGCATATTTATCCTAACTGTACTGTTTATGCAAACACAGCATGGTTCTTCCTTTGGGTCCCCCTTTTTTTGAATAGATCTCTCAAAAATGGGCACTCAATTGTCATTCAACCATTATAAGTGCCTGAACTTGGTGACCCAATCAAACACAGTACAGAATACCACAATAAAAGTGAGTTATCTGAAGAAGTTGTTGACTAGAGCCATTAACAACTCTGCTTATTATTATAGCTTTATTTTATATAACTCATTTTTATACTTTTCTGATGGATGGTTAAGACCAAGATAAAGCAAGACCTATATAACAAAAAATGTAGCTTTTTTATCTGGTGAAGTCAGTCAAGTTCCCGCAGGGCTTGTCCTATACCTCGTACCACACTCTATAGATCCTTTGTCAGTGGCAGCCATGTGGATGAGTCACAGCCATTGATTGACCAGTTTGCTCTCTGTGAGAGCCTAAATGTAAGTTTTCTCTCCATGTGACTCTCCTTAGGCACACGATAGATCATCGGTTACCTTCCTCTATGGCTCCATAATATCCTTGGTCAGAAAATTTGAAGTACAACTGAGTTCCATGACGTTATAGTACACGTTCTCCTATGTCCTGAGTATTCACTGATCTTGAAAGGCTAGGGCTAGAAAGTTGGCTGGCCTTGTAGCACTTCTTTTTCTCAAATTTTTGGTCCACAAACTTAGGTTGTTAACCATGCAGAAGAGACGCTGATTATTACCCTGCAACATATGCAGTTCAGTTTACCTTAACTACCTGACTAAATTCTTTTTAGTTGTTGTTATACATTTATATTTGTATTTCTTCTTTTGATTTCTTATACTAGGGGAACACTACAATATTTGCACATTTGTATCTGGCATATTTCACTTACAAGTATATGTTCAACTGGCATCCACATCAATATAAACGCTTCAAGTTTATCATTCTTTATAGCCAAGTAATATTCCATTGTATAGAAATACCACATCTTTTTCAACCATTCCTCAGATGACGGGCATCTTGGTTATTTCAAAGATATGGCTATCAGAAATTGTGCCATTATAAACGTAAGTATGCATGTATCACTAAGATATGATACTTTCATTTCCTTCAGGAAAATTCCAAGTAGGGGGATAGCTGGCTTGAATGGGATTTTCGGTCCTGCTTTTGTAAGTAGTCTCCACACTCATCTTCACAATGGTTACACCAGGCTACATTCCCACCAGCAATAGAGAAGTGTTCCCTTTTCTCCAAAGCCTCTAAAACATTTGTTGTTGCCTGATTTCCTTAAGATAGCCATTCTTTCTGGAGTGAGATGGTATCTCAGTGTTGTTTTAACTTACATTTCATGGATGGCTAGCGATGTGGAGCATTTTTCATTTATTTATTCCCTTCTTTAATTTCATCCTCTGAGAAGGGTGTATTCATCTCAGATGCCCATTTCTGAATTGGGTCTTTAAATTTGAGGGCCCTGTTATATCTTAGTTCTTTATATAATCTTGTCTGATAGCTTACTAGTTAGGAATTTTTCAAAATTTGTGGGTTGTCTTTTCACTTTGTTGACAATTTCTTTTGACATGTAGAAACCCTTCAAGAAGTGTTGATCCCAATTGTCGATTCTTTCAAGAGCTTCCCGTGCAAATATATGTTTGTTCATGAACTCTTTACCTACCCCTATGTCTTAAAGGGTTCCTCCTACTTTCTCTTCCAGCAGATTGAGTGATTCTGTTTTAATGTTTAGGTCTTTAATCCAATTTGACTTTAGTTTATAGCATAATAGAACTGGGTCTAGTTTTAGTTTTCAGCATGTAGAAAGCCAGTTTTCCCAGAAATATTTGATAAAGAGGCTATTTTTCTTCCAGTAAGCTTGTTCGGCCCCTTTGTTGAAGAGCAGGTGACTGACTGTGTTTACACAGACCTCTCCATCTTCTAATCTTTTGAATTGATCCTCAGGTCTATTTCTTTGCCGATACCACATTCACTTTATCACAGTGGCTTTGTAGTATAATTTCAAATTCAGGAATTTCAATTCCTCCTACCTTGTCTTGATTGACCAAGATTGCCTTTGCTATTCTAGGTCATTTGTGGTTCCAAGTAAATTTTAGGATTGATTTCTCTATATCTGGGAGGTATGTTGGTGGCAGTTTCATAGGGATTGAATTAAATTTGTACAGCAATTTTGGGAGTATGGCCATCTTCACGATGTTGGTTCTTCCTATCCAGGAACATGGAATATCATTCCATTTTCTGAAATCCTCTATGATCTCTTTTTGTTTGGTGTCGTAATTTTCTCTGAAAAGATCTTTGACTTCCTTGCTTAAGTGAATTTCAAGGTATTTCATTTTCAGTGGTGCTATTGTACAATGTATTGTTTCTATAGTTTCCTTTTCACTGTGTTTGTTATCTGTGTAGAGCAATGCTATTGAGTTTTGAGGATTGACTTTGTACCTTGCTTCAGTTCCCTGAATGTTGGATTGTTTCCTCATAATTGGGAAGTTTTCTGAGATTACTTCTCCCCAAATTATTTTTATGTCATTTGTAAAGACTCCTTCATTCTCATTGATACCAATTAATCTTACATTGTTCATCCTGGCATCATCTTGCAGGTGATGGATCATTTCTTCCTGCATTCTCATTGTTTTTAAGAGATCTTTCCTCTGCTTTTCACTAGCTGCACCACCGTCTTCAAGATCTGAAACTCTGTCTTCGCTTTCACTCAAACAGTATTGTAGACTCAAGATTGATATTTTTAGTCCTTCTATATCTCTTTGACTCTGTTTCGTGTGTTCTATTTCTTTTTTGTATTGCTAATTCAAAGAATCCATCATGTTTCTGATCTCCTTTATGCTACTTGATTTCTTTATCAATTATAGTAGCATCTTGTTGGAATTTTTTGGGTCCTCCAAGTAAAGTATTATGCCATCTGCACATATTGATAATTTATCTTCTTCTTTACCTATTCTTATTCCTTTTATTTCTCCCTCTTTTCTAATGGCTGTTGCTAATAATTCCAAAACTGTATTGAATAGGAGTGGAGATTGAGGACAACCTTGTCTTGTAATTCATCTAAGAGTAAAAGAATTATATTAGCCATTCAGTTGACATGGGTGGCTTTTATCAAATTGAGGTAGAGTTCATTTATTCCAATTTTCTGTAGGGTTTTAAACATGAATCAGTTTGAGACTTTGTCAAATGCTTTTCATGCATCAATTGAGATCATCATGTGACTTTTAGATTTCAGCCTATTAAAATAATGTATTACATTTATACATTTTTAAATATTGAACCATCCTTGCATCCCTGCAATGAATCCTACCTGGTCATGTTGTATGATCTTCTTGATAATTTGCTGTATTCTGTTTGCTAGGAATTTATTAAGGATTTTTGCATCTATGTTCATGAGTGAATTTGACCTGTAGTTCTGTTATTTGGTTGTGTCTTTCCCTGGTTTTGGAATCAGTATAATGCTTGCCTCTAGAAATGATTTTGGGAGGACTGCTTCCTTTTCAATTTCATTAAAGAGTTTGAAGAGTGTATGGATAATATTTTTCATAAATTTCTTGTAGAATTCATCTGTTAATCCACCAGGATATGGAATATTCTTTGTCATCAGGCTTTTTATTATGTTTCATATTTCATTGGCTGTTATTGGCTTGTTGAGAGTTGTTATGTCTTCTAGATTCAGTTTTGTTAATTTGTTCCTTTCAAGGAATCTGTCCATTTCTTCTGTCTTCTATTCTGTCAGCATAAGGATTCTCGAAGAAGCTGTTGATAATCTTGTAAATTTCCACTGGGTCTTAGGTGAGTTCACCCTTTTCATTCCTTATTGCTTGTATTTGAATTTTTTCTTTCCTCTTTTTTGATGAGGTTAGTCAGGGTCTTATTGATTTTATTTACTCTTTTGAAGAACCAACTTTTTGATTTGTGGATTCTTTGAACTGTTTTCTTCATATCAATTGAACTAATTTTTGCTCAAAACTCTTTGATTTCTTCCCGTGTTTGGGCTCTATGTTTGGTTTGCTTCTCCTTTTCTAGATGTCAGATGTGTAACATTATTCTGTTTATTTTTTGCTCTCTGTTTTCCTAATGTGTGAGTTCATAGCTATGATTTTCCCTCTAAGAATTGCTTTCTTCGCATCCCATAAATTCTGGTAAGTTGTACTTGAATTTTCATTGAATTGGAGAAATTGTTGAATTTCTTGTTTAATTTCATCTGTGACCGATTGATTGCTGACTAGCAGGTTGTTTAATTTCCATGAATTTAGCTTGTTTTTCTGGTTTTGTTTGTCATTTACTTCCAGTCACATTGCACTGTCGTAGCATAATATGCATGGGATAATACCTGTTTGCTTGCAGAATCTTAAGCATCCCCTATGGACTAATATATGGTCTATTTTAGCAAATGACTTGTGTGCAGCTTAAAAAATGTACATTTTGCTGTGCTTGGGTGTAATACTCTATGTATGTCCACTAGGTCCATTTCTTCCAATCTCGAAACTGAAACAAATTCTGCTACTTCTTTGCTAATTTTTTTCTGGTTGACCTAACCTTTTGAGATAAGAGTGTGTCTTCCTTACATTTTCCTCTCGAATTTTTCCCCTAACCAATATAGAGTGGCTTCTTTGTGTCGCTTGATCATACTTGGTTTGAAGTTGAGACTGTCTGAGAACTGAATTGCTACTCCTGCTTTTTTCGGAGGGGCTGGGGCATATAGTACTGTTTTCTATCCTTTGATTTTAAGCCTATGAATGTCTTTTTTAATTAATTGTGTTCTTGTATACAGCATATTGTTGGATTTTGTT
Source organism: Ctenomys sociabilis (assembly GCA_004027165.1). Lineage (NCBI taxonomy): Eukaryota > Metazoa > Chordata > Mammalia > Rodentia > Ctenomyidae > Ctenomys > Ctenomys sociabilis. The sequence continues at coordinate 45,814 of PVKA01015109.1, forward strand.
TCCTAATCCACTGTGCCAGTCTATTTCTCTTAATTGGAGAATTGAATCCATTTACATTTATGGTTATAATTGAAATGTGTTGACTTATGTTTGTCATGATATTTACCTGCTGTCATTTACTCCTTTTTATCCTGTATTTAATTGATTACGTTGTTTAGTAGGTTCTTATTCATGGAGTTCTGATCATTTTGGTCTCTCTCTAGGACATCTTGCAGTAGCCTTTGTAGGGATGGCTTTGTCATCATGTAATTCTTTAGTTGTTCTTTGTCATGGAAGAATTTCACTTCTCTATCAAACTTGAGAGAGAGTTTTGCAGGATATGGTAATCTGGGCTTGAATTTGTTTGCATAGAGGACTTGAAAAACTCTGCTCCATGTTCTCCTTGCCTTCATAGTTTGTGTAGAGAAGTCAGCTTTAATTCTGATGGGTTTTCTTTTAAATGTGATCTGTGTCTTTTCTCTAGCAGCTTTCAATATATTATTTTTGTGTTGGATTTCTGTCTCTGTGTTTTTATTTGGGCTGAAGTTATTTGGTGTTCTGTATGCTTCAGTTACCTAAATGTTGGATTCTTTCCTCATATTTGGGAAGTTTTCTGCTTTTACTTCTGCCTATATTCTTTTTATGTCATTTTTATTGACTGCTTCATTCTCATTGATGCCTATTAATCTCACATTTTTCATCCTGGCAACATCTTACTGGTGATGGATTATTTTTTCCTATATCCTCTTTGTTTTTAAGATACCCTTTCTCACCTTTTTATAGCTGCACCAGCATCTTCAAGATCTGAGACTGTCTTCAATTTCACTCAAACAGTTTTTTAGACTTGTGATTGACATTTGAAGTTCTTCTATTTCTCTTTGACTCTGCATCATGTGATCTATTTCTTTTCTGTATTGCTCATTCCAAGAATTCATCATATTTCTGATCTCCTGTATTTTTTATCAATGTCTTCTTTAGAGGTAGCAATTAATTGCTTTCCTACAGAGATTTTTGCAAGTTGGATTTCTTCTACATATTTCCTGAATTGATTCTCTACTTCAGATGCTATAATTTCAAAGAATTATTTTATTATTTCAGAAATTATTTCTGCTTCGAGCTCTTCTTTACCTTTCTGCTGTTGTTTCTTTCCTGTGATGCTGTTAATTCATATGCTTCAGGTAGAATAGTGTTCTCTGCACTTGTTCTGGGTGAGCATTGTTTCCCCCATACATTTCTGGATTTCACTCATTAGTTCAGATGCTACGTATTCAGATATATTTTTTAATCTGCTCTGAGTTCCTCTATTCCTTTCTGATGTTGTTTCTTTTCTTCTGCCTCTGTTATTTCATTCCTTTCAGCTGAGCTAGTGTCCTCTGCACTTATTGGTGTACTTGAGGCCTGAAATTGCCTTTTGCTCCTTGTTTTTGTCATTTTGTATAGCACTAACCTCTGACCTTTGATATAGAGCTTTAGTGTGGTTCTGACTTTAGCGTGTTATAAGATTCGGGTTCCAGTCCATTAAGTTTGAGGTCATCCAGTTATGCCTGACCTGGATCTAGCTGTTGTGTTGAGTTTCTTTTCGCTGCAGCTCTTCTGGTACATCTGTGAGGCTGTGGTTCCCTTCTGTTGTGTTCCTTGTCCAGGGAGCACTGGGGAGCACAGAAGCTCTCCCACATACTCAACATGCCGGTCGAGGGTGTTATAGGTGGTGGATGATTCGGAAAAATTCTCACTGGCTCGGTGGACTTGGGGGCAGGGGCTTGGAGTTCCCAGGCAAGTCCGTCTGGGGTGCTTCCAGGATTTGACTATCACAAATTGTATGGCGATAAACAAAGGCACATGTATATCATTGTGATATCATGTCTTCAGTTGTTTTGGGAAAGTTCCCAAAGAGGGATTGCTGCATAGATTCTTAAGGAGTCTCCACACTGATTTTCATAATTAGTGCCCCACTACACATTCCCAGAAGCAGTGGAGAAGTTTATCTTTTCCCCACAGCCTCTCCAACATTCGCTGTTGGTTGATTTCTTTATGATAGCCATTCTTTCTTGGGTGAGATAGTATCTCATTCTTGTTTTAATTGGCATTTCATTGATGGCTAGTATGGTGGACAAAATTTTTTATGTATTTATTAGTTTCTAGAATTTTTTCCTCTGAGAAGGTGTGTGTTTGTCTCAGATTCCCATTTCTGCATTGGGCCTTTAAATTTGGTGGTCCTGATTTTTTTTTAGTTCTTTATAAATTCTATAGAGAACACCTTTTACTTAGTGCTTGTTAGTTAAGTTTTATTCCAAATTTGTGGGTTGTTTTCACTCTGTTGGTAATTTTTCTTGACATGCAAAACTTCTCAATATGAGGAGGTCCCAGTTATTAATTCTTTCAAGTATTAATTGTACAGTTAACGTATTTGTTTCAGTGATTTCCACTGAACAATACAGCTGAACATATTCATTTATATTTTTTATTTATTTTTGTATTTTATGGAAGTATCTGCAGGGTGTTTAGTGTATCACTATTAGATCAAACTCATAGCGATCCACCTGCTTACAGCCTCCCAAGAACTGGAAATACAGACTCTAGTCACCACTCCCAGTCTCAATTGCCATATAAGAGTGCTCTAGGATGGGGCCAGCATGACAGGCCCAGGGATTGAACCCTTGGGGCACTGTGCCTGCTTGATGACACTTTAATTCACTGAGCTATTTAGCCAATAATACAACTTATCATTTTAAGGTAAACATATAGTGTGGATATGAACTGGTCATCTCTATGAATTGTTGATTATACTTTTGTTAGTATATCTTGTTAGCAATGTGAATGGAAAAGTTCAGTTAATTATATTTACTCTACAGTGTACCAGTGATGGTATTGCTTTTTAGAGTATACCACCATAGGCATATTCATGAGTTTTCTTGACTATTTTTGTAGCTGTGGTTTTAGATAGGCTTTATTAGATTATCTTTCTCTTGTATATCTGTGATAAGTTTTTGATGCCTTATTAGTTTTTTTTTTCAGAACTTGGGAATGAACACAGGCCCTTGCGCTTCATAGACAAGTGACTATTCTACTGAACAATCTCCCCACCCCCATCCCCATTAATATTTTATGACACCAAGCTCTTAGTTTCTAGTAATTGCTAGCTGTTTGCTGTAAAGTTTTCAGCAACTTCTTGGGGCATTCATAGTATTATCCCTTAAAAGTTGACTCCTTGTAAAAAAAAGTTGTTCAGGTTATAAGGCTTGCTTTTGCTCTCCCCAAGGCAGCACACGTGAGATATGGAGCAGTTGTTAGGTTACCGAATGTGGAAATGGAAATGAATTTTAATGCCTGTCTGTTGTCATTGCCCATATTTATCTGTTGAGGAAGTATCAGTGGAGAAAGAAATATATTGATGTTTCCCAGCTGAATAGTGACCCCCAATTTGTTTTAATTTTACTGAAATCTTGAAAGTTGATACGCTCCTATATACTTCCAAGCACATCACAGCTGATTGTTTACAATTCTGTGCAGTGTGGCAAAGGAGGACCTAATTCTTCACAAGCTGCCTTTTGCAAGTAACACGAGGGTCTGAACTAATTATTGCTGATTAACTGATACCACTCACTAGATTTAGGCACCAACCTTTTATTGCACAAAATTGCAAAGCAATAGGTTCTTTTGCATCAATAGTTGCCAAAATAACTAAAAATAGCTTATCAATCCCAGTGAATATATAGACGATGTGAATTTCTACTTTGCTAATCCTACTGAAAGAGTATTCCACAAATATAGAGCTTTGGAACCATTAGCATAGTACCTAGTTTGAATGCAGTCTCCCACTGTTTTCACTGGGATTTTATAGTTGTTGAATAAATACTTCTCAACTGGTAGTAACCACTTTGATCAAGCTCTAGAGACTTTAAAAATTTGTCTTATCTATCTTTGATCAGACTAACAGATGTCCCTCTGAGTTTCTGAGTTCTTCATACTATTCATGTTACTAAAGTCTGTAAATATTTTTGAAAATAAAAATGCTAAGGAACAAAAAATATATATTTGGAACAAAATTCTGAAAACACGTACAACAGAAACATGCACAAGGTTCTGTACTCAAAACAGTGAATCGCTCTGAATTTTTTTTTTTAATCTATTGGGCCTGGGGAGATAGCTCAGTTGAATAAGAGCTTGCTTAGCAAGTGCAAGGGCCTGAGTTCAATCCCTGGTTCCCCCAAAAAGAAAAAAACTCTATCCTTTTAAAAATGATGGACAATGTCAGAGTTTTAATATGCTAGTCTGTGTATCTGAATGGCCAAAGAATGATACCATATACATCTTCTCTCAAATTTACATGATTAATTATCAATTTTGATTTGGATCTGCCTTGTCTTATTCATTCTCTACTTACTTGTTATTCATTGGAAATTTCTCAAAATGTGTTATTGAGGGTAACTGGAGAAAAGATGATTTAAAATGTACTGTGTAAATAGTGCAACTTAGCTGAACTAGTTCATATACCTAGTTTACACTTTAATCTGGAAACTATTTCATGAGATATAGATCTCACATATTGTCTAACTCTGCACTTATAGAATACATATGAAAAATTAAAAAACCATGTATATTTCTCAGTATAGTTTTTCAAAAGTATTTATGGGGAAACATTTTAATGTTTTCCATAGGTCAAATATTAATGACACATAATGAGAAGTGAATATGAAATTTTTATTGTGAGAAAAAATTGACTATTAGCAATAATGTTAAAGTACAAGTAAAATCATTCTGAAACTAACAAAATAGCAGAGAAATATTTATCTTCAGATACTGACCAAAGAAGTACCATGTTGTTAAATAATATACCCAATGAAACTTCTAAACTCCTAAATATCAAGAAACTTCAGTTCTAAGAAAGCTTATTACACATGCAGAATATTTTGGAGAAAATTTCTCTGATGTACGAGCATAGATTTTCAAACACATTGAAATGGAAACTATAGAAACAATACCTTTCACAATAGCACCGCGGAAAATGAAATACCTTGGGATTCACTTAACCAAGGAAGTCAAAGATCTTTTCACAGAAAATTACAACACCCTAAGGAAAGAGATTATGGAGGATTTCAGAAAATGGAAAGATATTCCATGCTCCTGGATAGGAAGATCCAACATC
>PVKA01015110.1:0-29465 GCA_004027165.1 Ctenomys sociabilis
CCCTCTTCCTCTGAGTCACACCTCTTAAAACGACCGGTTCAGACAGGGAATTTCTAAGATTCCCTTTAGTCTGAGCTCCACCAAGCTTCACCACGGCAGAAGTGTACTTGTAAGCAACAGCCACAGCCAAGCAAAGAGGCGCTCCAGGTAGTTGGAGTTGAGCTGTCGTAAGTAAGCATGGCTGAGTCAGGGCTCTTTGAACCCATGGGTAGGAGCTCTGAAATTGCTCTCCTGGTCGGCCAAGGCCATCAGCTGGGGAACACGCATACCTGTAGATAAGGAACCTGACCCTGATTTGGCCTGGCTTCCAGATACCTCCCCAAAATAAACAAGTGAATGAAAGTTGGGCCGCGGTCTTTTAGAAGCAATCTGAATGACTTTCTTCGCAGCTCCGCACGGCTGCCGCCGCCGCTCGACCCCATTCTCCTTCTTTCCAATTCACTCCGGTCCGCCCAACGCCGGCCGGCTTGCAGCGATCGATGGCCGCGGAGGGTTCGAATCCCGTCTCCCCCGCCCAGTCGAAGCTGAGCCCTGGGATCCGCTCCCTCCGGAGGCCACGCAGGGAGCCCCGTGCCCACCTTGGTGCTGGGGTCAGCGTCGGAGCAACAACCGTATGCGGCTTCGTCAGTAAGGCCGCCGCTCGCGAGCTGAGTTTCGGCCATGGCCACAGCGAAGTATCAGGGACAGAGGACAGAACTGCGCTCACACACTGCACGCTCCCCTCCTTTGCTTCCACCGGAGGCCTTGGGATGGCGCTGGGGCGGGCCGTTGCTGACTTCAAGCCAATCGCTAAGCAGAAAGAAGCTGACTCGTTATTGATTGGCTCTCTCTGAGTAGGCGCCACCGAAGAAAGACTACAGCTCCCGAAGTGCCTAGCACCTAAGGGAGGCCCTGTTTTTAAAAGAAAAAAATCTGCTAGCTGAAAAGCAGGTTTCGCTATTGCGATGAACTAATCTTGTTTCTGCTTACCAGTTAAAAGTCAAAAACCACCCATATCTCAGGGCTATATGACAAAGTTGGAATCTGATGGAAAGTAATAATAATAATCCGGAGTTATTCTTGTTTTAAATTGTAAAGACCCAAAGTTTATTTTCTCAATTTAAGAAGTCCTGAATAAGTTAAAAAATAAAAAAAGTAAATAAAACAGCTCTGGTACAGTAAAAGATCTAGCGTCAAGTTTTGCTTCCACTCTATATTAGTTATAGAATCTTGGAATAATTACTGATTGTTCGGGCTGCTCAGAGGCCCAAGGGACGTTTTCCAAGACGAAGTCCCGAAGTCAAACCAGGCGGTTGTGGAAGACATTGGCCACAGCAGCACACAGCATGGAGCGCAGTAGAGCGCAGCACCCAATCAAGGGCGGCCAGGGGCTTTGTGGGTTCATAATCAATATAGGAATCCCAGCAGCCAGTTAAGGGAGATGGCTCAGTGGAGTAAGTGCTTCCTTGGCAAGTAAGAAGAGCCTAAGTTCTAATCCCCGGTTCCACCAAAAAAAAAAAAAGACCAGTCCAAGTAGCCAATTAAAATTTGGAGATTTTTATTAGCTGAGCTCAGCGACCGTCAGCGTGGACCTGTTTCAGAGTCTAATTCAATAGTACTGACCAGAAGACCTGGCGTGTATACAAAGGGAGTATGCAATATATCTTGCTTGTCAGTTAGATTAGTACCCATCCTGCCTGTCAAACGGATTTTTTTTTGCTATACATCTGGCTACTTTTTTTCCTGTCATTGTTTAGGACCAGTGCTTTCTCAGGGTATATTTCCTTCATTTGGCAGGCCTGTTTTTATTACCCTGGGATCAGCTAAAGTTTTTTAGGGTCAGCAGCTTTCTCAGGGTATGTTTCTTCTGTATGGTAGGCCTGTTTTTACAACTCTGGGATCAGCTAATGTTTACCACGGCAATATCTATGCTAAAAGTCTGGGTTTAGGCCATCACAGTTGTTATCTCATATTTATATTCTTACAGAGTCCCATAGCCAGTGCATGTGTGTTTACCAGTGTTAAGTAATAGTTGCATAATTGTGTCCTATTGTGGGCCTGTCCTGGGCCAGAGGGGTCACGGCCTTAGATGTCTTTAGACGCCTTTGAATTTTGAAGCAGGCTGAGTGGTTCCCCACAGATTCCCTTTGAGCCTTCTTCATACAGTATTTGGTGAGAAATAAAATGTTAAGTCATAGTTTTATAACTGGCCCTGCAAAATAAAACTTTAAAAAGTTAGACTTCTTGGGGCAGGGGAGATAGCTCAGTAGAGTAAGTGATTGCTTGGCAAGTGAAGGGTCCTGAGTTCAATCCCTAGCCCCACAAAAAAAGAAAAAAAAAAAAAAATAGACTTCTTTTTCTTCTAAAGACAAGTAACTTCCCAAAACTTTGGCAGGCTGAGCACATAGCCAATACTACCTCCTCTCTCCAGTTCCCTGAAATGACTGAATATGCAGACACCACCTGCCCCCTCCCAATACTCCTTTTGCCTAAGGTAGAGGAGTAAGGGTTGAAGATAGCTGGAAGTAACAAAGCAGGTGTGGAAGTCCACTTTGCCTTCCCCACTTTCCTTACTATACACGACCCTGGCCCATCTGTACAAGGTGAGATGGTGATTTGCAGCAAATGAGCCCTTCCATCTCCTTGGAGCTAGCTTTGAACAAATCCCCCTCTTTTTTTCGCATCACAAAACAATATATGGCCTCCTCTGGCTTGTCAGCAGCAAGCGAATGAACTAAGGGTATGAACTTAAGGGGCTGGTAGCATTTTGGTTATATGGGGCCCCAAATATATAGTAATTAACACAAAACAATGGGGATAGCAGTATAGAAGACTGACTGGAAAATTTAGTAGATGAGTTCTAAAATGACCCTAAGATCCCCACCTGGCGGTACTCAGGCCTTTGTGTAATCCCCTCCACTTAAGTATTACATCAGACAGCTTTTGCTGGGACAAAACTCCTGACAAATATAATTTAAAGGAGGAAAATGTGTATTTGGCTCCTGGTTTCAGCCCATGGTTGACTGCCTCCAAGGCAGATACGTCACTTTGGAGGGGTGTAGTCAGGGACCCTCTCAGTCACTGCCTGAGGGAAACAGAGCAAGGGAAGAGCCAGAGGGAAAGGGTGCAGGGACCAGGTATGACCCCAATCTCTGCATCTTGACATGTGTTTTTTCCCAGTAATTCTGTCTATAATTCTTCTGGGGGCCCGGGGCAATGCACAGGCTGACGGTTCACGTCCATGGAGAAGCGAGTGCCGGGTGTTTCAGCTAGGATATGAAGTTCATTGTGAGTGAAGGCTCACATCCGAGACTGAAGAAGTCTGATGTGGCACCTGAAAGCCGTCTGGGCAAATGGCCCAGAGCCCAACGGCACATGAAAGGACTCACAGAAGGTAGGGGATCAGAAACTAGATGAGAAAGAAACACAAGAGTTACCCTGAAATTTTTGAACTCTTAACTTGATGGAGACAGGTAGGTGACAGGAGTTAAGAAGACGGCTCAGGCAACACGGGCTCAGCATCAGGAGAATGGAGCTGTCTGGGTCCCACTTGGCTTGCAGAACTCGGAGGGCAAGCCAGCAACTTTTGCCACTGTGGCTGTTAAGAGGACAACCAGATGGGGGCTTATCCCCACAGGGTTAAATCCTGTAGGCTTAGAGGATTTAAGGTACATTAAATCTCCAGGAAGCCGGGCATGGTGGTGCATGCCTGTAATCCCAGCACTCGGGAGGCTGAGGCAGGACGATTGTTGTGAGTTCGAGACCAGCCTGAGCTACAAAGTGAGCTTAAGGCCAGCCTGAACTGCATAGTGAGACCCTGTCTCAAAAAGACAAAAAAAAAAAATAAATAAATCTCCAGGAAATATAGAAGGTGCCAGTTGAGTGGTACCTGTTGGTTATGGGAGGCAGGCATCTATGTGTTGTAGCAGTAGGTACCAAAGGCAGGATAGAAGGGGAAGTTCTAGTGAGTGATGGGAGGAGGATTGTCAGGAGTGGGGAAGTGCGAAGCGCAAAAGTTCTCCCATCCATGAGCTAAATGGACTTAGGAAGGTGGGGGCCCTGGCAAGCGCCCTAAGTCTAATTAGAGCCAAAGGAGGGAGCTGAGGCCAAGGCCAGTGCAGCTCCAGAATAAGTTTGGTGAGGTGGGGCTTTAAAAGCCCATTTGTCTCTATTCCCTGTTTAGGGACTGTTGGATCCTGGGGAGCACAGGGGAAAGATGAGGGATGGCAGGTTTACTTAAAAGGACTTAACATTCTGGGAAGGAGGCAAGGACATGGGAGCAGAGCAAGTGGAGTTAAATGAGACCTTGACTGGACCACTCTGTCCCACACGTGAAGTCCTTGAAACAAGTTGAAAACAAAATGTATTTTTCTTTTTGCAGAACCGGGGATTGAATTCAGGCCTCTGCACTTGCCAGGGAAGCGCTTATTCCACTGAGCCACCTCCCCGGCCCCGTTGAGTAGTTTTAATTGGCTTCTTTTTTTTTTTTTTTTAATAGAATGAACAACTAAGCATGATACAAATGTGCTGTTACAGCCACAAACCGAGAATCCTACAGTAGTGGTGGCGAACCTATAGCCTGCAGGCATTTGGGGCCCTCTCCATCTGCGAGCCAGCCAAGTGCCCCCAGCAGCCGAGCATGAGATGTTCAGGTTTAATTGCAGGGCTGGAATTTTGTGATTAATAAATGGGTCTTGGGGTGGCAGTTTGGGCACTTGTCTCTAAAAGGTTTACCGCCTCTGTCTCTCGGCATGGGAACACCCATCTCCTGCTCTGAAGTATGGAGACAGAATAAAACACAGACAAAAAGATATTTTAGTTACAAGGGACACCAAGATGGTTAAAGCCTAATAACAGGCTAAGACCACAGGGCATGGTGTCTTTGGCTTTTATGAGGGGTGCAGCTTGAGTGGGGGTGTGCCCATGGACTGCAGGAAGCAGTGAGGATGGACTGCTGGTGCAGTCAAGGTTCAAGAACTGAGGAACAGTACATTTTTGGAAAACCGCTCAGGAACAGATTAGGGCCTTTTCTTTTTGCAGAACTGGGGACTGAACTCAGTAACCTGATTGTCTGCTAACTGCAGCTTCTGGGTTAGGCAGAATGTACACGAGTCAAATCCTCAGCCACCCTGTTCTATTGCTTTGAGGCTCCGGAACTTCACAAACTTTGCTAGTCTTGGCTCTGGCTATTGGCTTAAGGATTAATCTGTCCTTCAGCCAGACAGAGGTCTTGTGCCAAGTCATGTAGGCCCAGGGCAGACTCTCAATTCTTTTTTGTGCCAATTTATTTATATTATTGCCCTCTTACGTCATATCAAGCAGCTCCTGAGTAACTGTCCTAGAAGAAAAGTTTAAAGAAATGAGCTGTGGGTTGTTATTTAATATTTATGTGTACTTTATTTGAATGGATGGCTATTTAAATTGTTATGTGAAGCAGGGCGTGGTGGCGCATGCCTGTAATCCCAGCACTGGGGAGGCTGAGGCAGGAGGATTGTTGGGAGTTCAAGACCAGCCCGAGCTACAAAGTGAGCTTAAGGCCAGCCTGAAGTGCATAGTGAGACCCTGTCTCAAAAAGACAAAAAAAATTGTTATGTGGTAACTATGTTAGTGTCATCGTGTTACAGCTAAGGCAGATAGAAATATTGTAGGCAGTCAGACATGGCTAGGTCCTCAAAGAAGCCAGTGCAGAAGACGGGATACACATTGCAACTGTGGGCAAAACACAGGCACATCTGGTGAGGGCCAGACCTCAAGACAAAAGATGGAATGAATGTACCCATATGCTTCCCTAAGGATAAACAATAGGACTTGATATTCAAAGTAGGTGTGGAATAGCTTGGAAAAGCCAGCAAGAGCCACTGACCCACCCTGTCCAGGAAAAGCCCCTATTCTGTTTCATGCCAGCTTGCTACATGACTTGTTTCCTCCATTTGATTTTCATTCAATCAATATCTGAACAATTATGCATATAGTCTTATTGGTTGTTGCAGGCCTGCCCTGAAAGGAGGACTGGACAGTTACCATAGGGGTAAATACCTATACTTGGGAAGTTGATGTGAATTTCAACCTCTCTGCCTAGCAACCAGTCTGTAAGCTGGAACGGCTGCTTCACAAGGCTGGAGGAGCTCCCGGTGTTCTCCGGCAGCTTTGTCTTAGCCCCACACATGTGTGATGAATGTCCAGCTTCAACTGCTCCAAACAATTGGTTGACCACAGTTTGTCCACCCCGTGCCTACCTTGTGATTTCCTGTTTTTCTCCATCTTGCACCTGCCTCACCTCATAGATTTGCTCTATATAAATCCCCTGGAAAGGCAGAGCCCTGGTAACCCACTCAGGACCCGTCTTGTGTTTCTCAGACAGAAGCTTTCTTTACCCAATAAATATATTCCACTCTTAACTTCCCTTGTTTCTGGAGAACTCACATAGAACACCTAGCAGGTTGGAAGTTTCTTTCCCCTTCATCATTAGAACAATTATAACAATGTTATGGCTTGTATCTATGTGTCCCCCTGAAGCCTCCTGCAGTCATACATGGAGCTTCACAGCGGTGGCTAAATCTAGGCTTTCTGATACTGAGATTAAGCAGGGGTGTGATTACTAAATTAATGCACTGATTGGTTTGGTATAGTTCTGAGTGTAGATAATGAGAAGACACTATACAAAAGGCCGGTAGCCTGGATGGGATAAAAGGGAGAGGCAGGCTTGCGGCTGCTGCCTGCTGCTTCACTGTCTCCTGTCTGCTTGCCATGGACTCTTTCTCCTATAGGGATGGCCCCTTGCTGTGCTACACTGCCTCAGAGACAGACTATAGACTGAAACCTCTATTAACTGCAAGCTGAAATAAACCTTTCTTCCTTTAACTTTGGGTGTTGAGTATTTTATCTCAGCAACAAGAAAAGTAACTAAAACACATAATAAATATTGATAATCTATATACTTTAATTGCACATTTCCTACATCTAGACTTTCCCAGTTAGTTGTTTTGACATTTTAATTTCTGTCAATGTAGCATCTTTAGCTCAGCTGATGAGGCTTGAAACCAGCCCCATCTTGGTGGTATAGATTTTTGGAACCTAGAAATTATCTCATCTTCATTTTGCTTTGTAAATAAAGACACCCGGGATCAGAGCAATTTTACAACCCAAAGATTATGCAACTAATTAGTTACTTATGACCCCAGGACTCAATCTCAGGTTCCTCAATTACCAGGTTAGTATTTTTCTTCACTACATACTCTAATACTAAACTATTAGTAATAACAACTCACATTGCCATTTGCACTGTGATACATATAAATATATATTTTTTGGGGGGGGTGGATTTTCAGAGACATTTATTCTCAAGGTGTTGCAATTAATATGACAGTGTGCTACATGGTGTTTACCTTCTATTAAACCTCAAGAGAACTCTGTCAAAGATGCAGCTTCCTTAAATCTGAGTCATTGTCATGAGTGCTCCCACTCGGCAGTGTTCTATGAACCTAGTTTCTGTCATACTCAGTGCCTTTTTGCCTGGATCACGGTGCTCTTGACAAGCCAGGAGTATGATGCACATTTTTAGAAGAAAAGCAAGCTCTCTTTAGTATGACTCCTTAGAATACACTTTCACGTGAGCAATTTGCAAGTTAAGATACGTGGGTGGGTACAGTCAAAGTTTTTTAAGGGATATGATAGTCTATAATTAGTGTCTTTACCAGAATATACAGATGCAGATCAGAGTACATAGATAAAACCTGCCACAGCTCCCTAAGTGAGAAAATGGGACTCTGTGGACAAGACTGAAACATTTCTTATTCACAGCCCAACAAATGGCAGGAGTTTCCTATGGGGGGGGGAGGATACAGTTCCCCTGTTCCCCCACCGTAGTGAACACCACAGGTATCCACGGACAGGCAGGATTGATGGATCGATCTGGATTGATCGATCCTGCGGCAGCTAAGAAACGTGGAGCTAAAGGTTCAGCTTCTTTTGTAGGAAACAATAAACAAGCGAGTCCCTCTCCCCTGGGGAGTGAGCAGTGGTGCCTTAGTGGCAGCGGTTGCTGGGACTGCCTTCTGTGCCTACAGAAACAGCTTGTCCTCGGGCTGTCCATGTTGCTGGATATTTAGGACAAAGGCCGGGGCTCTAGGGGTCTTAATAGACTGGGCTTGGCCACCCGCCCATCCCATAATGCCAGCCAAGGAGGCAAGCAGTGGTGACGGGCAGCAAAGGAACTCTGATCAGATGCCATGCTGGGAAACACAGCAAAGTGTAAAGAAATCCAAGGTCTGGGGCTGACAGAAGCTTTGAGACTTTGTGGTAAAGGGGAACAAAGGCAAGGTTGGGGCTTGCACAGCTGGAAGCAGGGTCTGGTTGACTGACCTCACAGAACTGGTTCCGGGAGCTTCTGGGAGAGCCGTCGTTCCCTGAATGACCGTTTGGTTTCCCTCATGAGAGTACAGGCCCTGCCTAGCACACCAGCTCCCCTCAAGGGGAGGTCTGGGCAGCTCTGCCTTTTCTGGAATCTGAGACAAAAGCAAGCTCCAGACAAAGTCTAGAGACTACTATGGAATCTGAAACTGGTTACTGTAAAACCTGGTGGCTGCATATCCCTGCAAATCTGGATACTTTACTCTAGGTGCCCTTCATTTGAAGAGGGATGAGATAACTAGGCACATTTTTGACTCAAGAACCCTGTATTACACACACTCCTTAAGGAATTAGCATGCCTACGTGCACAGCTGAGCAGGGATGGCAAGTTTTATCCTGCTTTTAGATATCCCACGGGGTATCTGTGGGCCCAGCCTAAGTCCCTGTCACATCGGGTCTTGCACCGAGGCCAGGGCAGCGAGGGAGAGTATGTCTGTTGAGCAGCCTCGTACCCCTTCTCGTGGCTTTTTAAACTTGATTTGCACATTTTATGTTGAATGGTGTTTCCCTTCTCCTCCATTTTCCTTCTTTTTTGTTTTTCTTCTTCAGTTAGCAGATCTTCCAATCCTCGTGCTACAAAGTTTGACTTACTCAAAAATAACATAGAAAGAGCTGGCCAAATAGTTCAGCGGATTATAGCGCCTGCAAGCAGGCACAGGGTGCAGGGGTTCGATCCCCTGGCCTGCTGTACCGGATACCCACGCGGTGTGCTGAGATGGCAATTGAGACTGGGCGTGGCGGTGCAGGCCTGTAATCCCAACTCTTGGGAGGCTGTAAACAGGCCATCAGCGTGAGTCTGATCTAGTAAGAGACCCCGAACACTCTGTAGATCTTCCCTAAAATACAAAAATTAATAAATAAATAAATATAATAAAGAACACAGTGATACTGCATCAAGGAATAGCAGGAAAAGTCCAAATGGACTGGACAAGGGAAGGGAAGAGGTGTATATTGAGAAGTTAGTTTTCTTCGCCCTCTCCAGTCTACTGGAGCAAAGTGACTCGACAGAAACCATTTTCTCCCACTCAAGTGAAACACTAAGTAACTTCAGACGTTGTAAAGGTCTAGAAAACTCATTTCTTCTTCCTGTCCTTCTCTTTTCCCTCCTCTTCCTCCTGCTCCTGCTTTCTCCTCCCTGCCTTCCTCTTCTCTCTCTTCTTTCTCAGCCCAGCTCCCCTCCTGCTGGAATTACAGGCGTGAACCGCCATGCAAATGCACATAATAAATGAAAACATCATTTATGTACAGTTGCACGTTTCCAACTCCAGTCCCTCCAAGGCCCCTTGGCATCCTCCCAAGTCCTTAGCATCTCTCCCCACCCCTCAATTTCCAACCCCCCCAAGGGGGAGACCCTGGGGGGAGCAGAGCTGCGCAGACGCGGGGAGCGCCAGGCTCGGGCTCCCAACCGCCTCAGAACCAACGGGTTCACTCCTCCTTCCGCTGAGCGGTTTGAGGTTGCGGGCATTGGGTGAGTGCGCAGTCGGGGGCCTCCTTCCACGGGACCCTGGTCCATCTCCTCCCTTGAGGGAGCCTGAGGTTCAAGCTGCAGTTCAGACCCCCACCTCTGTGTGTGGAAACCAGGGAACTAACATCCTGTTGTAAAGTTACTGGTGTAGCTCAGTGTCAGAGTAGAACTATTTTTTAAAAAGGACACACACACACTTTTCCTCCAGACAAATGCCTATCCCTCCAGTGTTATTTCTGATCCTTTACCTACTTTATTCAACTACATCCCTGAGATCTTATTCCTGAATTCCCGCAATTTCTCCAAGATAGCTTCTTTGTAACTTTTTTTTTTTTTTTTTTTTTTTTTTTTTCCGGAACCGGGGATTGAACTCAGGCCCTTGCGCTTGCCAGAGAAGCGCTTATTGCACTGAGTCATCTCCCCGGCCCAAAGGAATTGGTTTTGTAACTTTTTTTTTTTCAAGATAGCTTCTTGTATCCTCTGTCTCCACCTTCCCATGAAAGCACCCCTCTCTTATCACTTCTTCAGACCTGACTCAAAAATTTCCCCCCAGCAGTTTCTCCACCGGCAGGTCCCTCAGCCCTTCGCTAGTTCACTTCTTATTGACACTGATCGCTCGGAGCTGTAATTAGCTGTCTTTCTGATTTGATGACCCATTTTGTTAGAAGGGGCTCCTTAGTCCCCCATGTAACCATAGCAGCCACTCACGCAGAGCAACCTCAATAATCACTGATGAACTATTGGACTTAGAGACAGGGTTACAGTGATGGGCCCACGAGAAAAGGGCATGACTGAATTGTCTGAACACTTAACACACAGGCACGCAATTTTTTTCTCCTGTGCTTCTGGAGGAGTCCAATGTCCGATTGCTTCTGAAAACGAGTAGGGATGACTTTGCAAATGTTTACTCAACTCCCAGACTTGAACCTAAGAAGACAGCAAGCTGGGGAATGAAAGCCACCACATGTGGAGAGGAGGGCTGGGAGAAGGCGAATGTCTTTGTTCCTCACAGGCTGTGTTCTTTCTTCAGACAGCAGAAAGTGAATGCTTGGGAGTAAATTTAGAGGGAATTTTAGGTCCTAATCTATAAGTCCTAAGACGTATAAGGAAAAGTATGGGCACACATGTAGGTTATTACATATGATATATGTATGATACTAATAAAATATGCATATCATGGTTTTTTAAAATCCTACAAAGTGTTATCATATTAAAGAGTAAAATTATTCTTCCTCTTCCTTTCACCAATCTCTCTCATTCTAAGTGATTTTTTTTTTAACCAGAAATCAAGCTTAGGACCTTGCCTTTACCAGGCAAATTTGCTCATGTGCTGAAGAAAGAGATTAGAATTGGGTCAAGGATCCAATTTGAAAATAAATTTCAGAATTTATGAAAGTGAGGGGATGCTGGGTGTGGTGGCGCAGGCCTGTAATCCCAGCACTCGGGAGGCTGAGACAGGAAGATTGTTGTGAGTTTGAGACCAGCTTGAGCTACAAAGTGAGCTTAAGGCCAGCCTGAACTGCACAGTGAGACCCTGTCTCAAAAAGACAAAAAAAAAAAAAAAAAAAAAAAAAAAAAGAAAGAAAGTGAGGGGAGAGAGGGGAAATTAAGAAGAGAGAAAAACCTACACTGCAGACAGTTTGAGAATAGTGATCCTTGCTTGTATGTGTTGGACGTAGTCAACTAGTTGGCTAGCATCTAAGACATAGATTTATTTGGTTATTTGTGCCCTTGGATAGGCTAAGCGTATCAAGAAAAGTTTCCCCTCTTCTGTGGAAATGATGGAGAAGGCAACTGTGGGACATAGATGACAGGCTATATCTGTGTAGTGTCTGCTGGTGTCTTTTTTTAAAACATATTTTTAGTACAAGGTCTACAGGGTCTCACTACACAGAACCAACTCGTAGTGCTCCTCCTGTTTTCAGGCTCCCAAGTGCTGGGACTGCAGATGTGTGCCACCTTGCCCAGTCTCATTGCCAGCAGGGCCAGCACAGAATGTGGTGCTGCGGATTGAACTGCATTCCCTGAACTCTGCCTAAGCAGGTGCTTTAGTTCACTGAGCTATCTGGCCTGCCCTCTGCTGGTTTCTTGCCATATTCCCCTTAGGCCAGGTTTGCACCAGTGCCCCCCCATGAATTCTCACTGAGAACCCTCATTCTGTGACTTTTGTGTTTTCTGGTACCAGTGTTCAAATTCAGGACTTTGCCCTCTGTGCTTGCCAGGCAGGCATGTAAGCCACTGAACTATCTATCTTCCTAGCTCTTTGACTTCTTATCTGCTTGGCAATTTATTATTTTGTATTGCTAGTACTTACTGCTATTGTAATATCTAGATTTTAACCATATTCTGAAAAATTATCTTGAGGGGGGCTTCATGATTGCCCTACAATATGGTTTTGATCCCTAACTGACATTTTCTCTCACTCCCCTGGGTGTTTCTTAATTTTTCATGGTTATAGGTTTATGATAATGCTTCTACAAATGAGCCAGCTGGGCAGCTGGATGTCTGGTCGATAAAGTGTGTCCTGTTGCAGACTTCTTTGCAGAAAAGATACACTTCAAGACTGTGCAGTTCTTTGCCTGGAGCCTTTTGTTCATGGCTTGCCCATGATCTTCCCTCCAGCCCTTGGTACAGCAGCTCTGAACCTTTTTCAGCCCCAGCACACCTGAAGACAGGTGCTTTCCTGTCAGTCGCAGGGGTTACTATTGTTAGCAACTAGCTGAGGGTTCTTTTTGTCCAATTCAGATAGAAATCACAAATTGGCACAATGTCGTTCGCTTGAGGTCTCTGGCATTTCAGTGTCATGCGTGCCTCAGGACCACGGCTCTGACCCTGGGTGCCAGTGTCCCTTAGCTCCAGGTTGTAGCTCCTGTACTATAGTTCTCAGGGTTGCAGCCACCAGCAGGTCCTAGCCATACTGTCAGCTCCACTGCAGTTAGAAATGAAGGTCAGGAGTAGGAAATGAGATCACTGGAGGAGGAACTATACTATTAATCACTGCCCATTTGGGATTAAAAGGACTCTGGGGAACATCTGCAATAGGGCTGGTGCCTCCCCAGTCTTTGTTGTTAAGTTAAAAAACAAAACAAAACTGAGTGCTCCCCAGAGAGGTAGCAGCAGAGCTTGGAGCCCCAGGCAGGTCATGACCCCATCATGGCTGTCATGGGCAAAGGGAAACAGGGAATGTCAGGCCTTTTGCTTTCTAGCTCACTTTTTGCAAGGCTGAGATGCTTACCCAATAAACTTAGCTTCTTTAGATACTACCTTAGGGAGAAGCAGATGACTTTGCTCTCTGCCTAACTTCAAAGGAAGGAACATAAATATAGAACATCCAACTTTATTTATATGCTTTTAAAGGCATACTTTTGTAATCCTAGGTTTTGAACTTTTAAGGTACTCTCTGAAGGAAAGGAGAGAAAATCATGAATCCGGAAGAAGGCAACCCACCTGCTTCCCCAGGAGAAGCTCCTCCCTCTACAGGAGAGGAAGCCCCGCCCACTCCCGGAGAGACCCCGCCCACCCCAGGAGATGCCCCACCCACTTCCGGGCAGGCGGGCCCTGAGGAAGATGCTCCTCCTCCTGCCATGGACCCTCTGCCTTCTGTGACTGACTACCGGATGCTCATTCCTTCGGATGAAGACCTTCCTGAGGCACAGGAGCACTCCCAGTCCAGGGCCTGGCCGAAGCCTGCACCCCGACCTGTGCAGTCCATGCTCTCCGAAGTGCTCGCAGAGTCCTCCCGGCGGCCCTCCAAGTACCTCCGGAGTATGAGCGGCATTCCGAACCTTCAGGAAACTCTGAAAGAGAGACAGGTTTGCTTTTACAAGGATACTTTTCTTTTTATTAATTTAGTAGATTGGTACATTCTAAGTACACACAGTTTAATTTTTCCCCATTCCCCTCCCCTCCCTTCACCTTCTCTTCCTCTCCTTATTTACAAAACCCGTTTCCATTTTGACCTTTGCGTATCATTGTTTTCATGTCCCTTCCTTCTTTGCCCCCTCCCCTGCTTCCCAGCTGCCCTTCCCATTTGACCGTTTTCTTCCTACGTCACAATATCTACACACGTTTTTGTCTGCAAGACTTTTTTCATATGTAATATTAGTTTTTTTTCCATGTGCAATATTTCTAAATGAAATATTTTGCCCTTGTTTTCTCCATAATTATAATTTTTAAATGTGGTTTCATTCTTTAGGCAAGATTTAGAGAGGCAAGAGAAAACCGAAAATCGAAAATTGACCCAGCATACAAATATATATTTGAAATTCTAGCAGACAAGCTTGGCCTGGATCTGCCAGCTGTTGAAGAATTAATTTTGGATTGCCCATCTGTAAGTTTAAATATTCCCGTTATAATAATAAAATACATATTTCTTAATGCCGAGGGTGTAACCTCAAGTATTCTCAGCCTGTGCTCTGTCACTGGGCTATTCCGCAATTCTCTTCATTTTTTTAGTTAACACTTTAAGAAGTGACTGATTTAAGAAAGTGGACTCGTTGTCATGAACAACAACATATTTCAGAAGAGAAGTTTGGAGATTTTATCGACTAAAATAGCTTTATTTTATGTAATCATGCCAGTTGAATAGATTTAGCCAGCTCTGCTATTGTGGAAGAAGAGAAGAGTGAGCTATTAGAATTGGGCTAACATTTTAACACTGACTTCGGGAGACAGATTGAGCACAGAGTGAATAATATTTCACAAGTCTGTGTTATGAATCCCATTCAAATCACCTGTACAGGAAAATAAGCCATAAATGTGACAGTGTACCTTATAATAGAAAATGAAGAGGCAGTTGCAGGTCAGGTTCCCAAATGTCTCAGGATGCTGACAGTTCTGGATTATACATCCTTACTAACTGTGGCTCCTTTTACTCCTAAAACTGTTCCAGAACTGGGTGATAAGTTTGTATGCTTACTCTAACTATTGTAATAGATACATCTGTGTGATAGCTTCCTCCTTGATAATTTTGCTTCTACATTGATTTCCAGTGGACCTACTACTAGTTGTTAGTATTTTTTTTTCCAACTTCAGTCAAAGAATAGGCCAGAATCTCAATGAGACCAGAGAGCCCTACAGGCCAGTTGTCTCCTCTAATACACTGGTCAGTTGGGGTGGGTTGGAGCTGGGAGGAGTTGTCACCACCAGGGGTTGGTATTCCCTATTTTTTTTTTTTTTAATTTAAGACAAACTTTAAAATTAGTTCATGTAACCAAGAGATAACAGCAAGGTCTCCTGAGATGTAAGGACAGGGGGCTGAATGGAAGTACAAGTACTTACAATTATAGTAAGGAAAATGAAAACTCAATTTGACAGTACTTTTATAACAAGGTAAGTAATAAGAATTTACTTAGGATGTAATATTTCTGATTTGAAAAATTGTTTTGTTTTGAAACATACATTCACAGGAGGCTGCAGAAGTAGTCCGGAGATGTCTTTTCTAGCTTGTTTTCTCATTGGTTACACCTGGCATCGTTATAATCCCAAAACCAAGGACCTGGCACTGGCACAGCACACATGCATAGTTCTGTGCCACTTATGACTATGTAGACACATACGAGCGCCACAGCCATCAAGAGTATTCCTGTTTCTGTGATGGCCACCAAACTAGCCAAACTCTTTAGCGCACTTGAGGAACCAGGATTTGCTGGGTTGGTGACTCCAAGAGCTGCTGCCTTGCTTGATGCAGTATTGCCTAATCCTGGACAGTTGTCTGGCTTTCATTTCCTCTAAGACTTCTAAAAGTGTGTGCTGGTGGTGTCCGGGAAGCATGAAGGAGGTTGGCCCATTTTCCTGCTGCCCTAATGTGTGGTTGGAACAGCGACATGATCCATGCCCCGACATCACTAGCCTGATGCTCTCCCCTTTCACTCTTGAAGCTATTTCAGAGATCCGGGATAGAGGATGGGTGATATGCACATAAAACAGCAGATGCTGCAGTGAGCAACTGAAAATAAGGTATGGTTCCCTAGGTTCTTGAGGGTCCCTGCTGAAGTCTAGCACTGTGGTCAAGGCAGGATTTCTGGGGCATTTGTTCTGCGGAGTCATCTAGGCACCTGTGCTTGGTTTAACGCTCTTCTCTTGCTATCTTAATTTTTTTTTTTTCCTGCCGGTATAATGATTAATACATGTGTCAGCTTGAGAGGCCTAGAAGTTTAACTAAGTAACTCATCAGTTCTGCATACTGGACACGCCCTAGGGAGACTGTTTATGCTCTAGGATGTTGTAATGGTTGATTCACTGTGTCAACTAGAGAAGCTTAGAGGTTTAACTGAGGGACTCAACAAGGAGCCTGTGGAAGAGGAGGGCACAGAGATGGCCTGAGGGCAGCACCTGCCTAGGGCAGGTAGCCAGCTTGTAACATAAGGGAGGAAAACAAGCTTGCTGTTCTCCCCTTTCGCTCTTGTTGCTTTTGCTGTTTTCTGAGACAGGAATGATTATCCCTCTGCTACACCATCCTGCCTCAGAGTCAGCTGATTATGCACTGGAATCTCTACAAACTGTGAGCTAATAAACATTTGCTTTTTAACTTTGGGTGTCAGGTATTTTGTTCCAGGAGCGGGAGAAAAATAACAGACACGGGGCCTCATGCATGCCAGGGCGTGCTCTCCCACTGAACTACTCTCCCAGCCCTAATGTGCTGTGGTTTTTTTTAAAGAAAGCATGGAAATGTATTCCTTTAGTATGGAACCTGACCTGCAGTCCAGGGTAAAAGTTTTTCAGTAAAGGCACTATAAAACGATGCATAACAGAGAGTGTGATGTTACTGATATTGCCACCAGCTCTGTAGCCCAGCAAGCCAAACTCTGTGCAGTCTGTCACCTGGGCTGTCTTGCTGCCTGGTTTCCACTTGGTTCAGACACTGGTAGTCATAGCAAATTGGTGTGCAGAGGGGAGAGAAGGCAGAGAAATCTGATCACTATCACCTGAGTGTCCCACCCCAGACAGTTTTCAGACTAGTTCCAGTTCTACCATTCCTCCCTCTCCCGTTCTTTCAGGCCTCGGGATGGTAATGGTAGTCCTGTGGTTGCTGCTGTACCAGGGTCATAGCTTCTCTTAATTCTGCTCAGGCCTCTGGAAGTAGCTTCTAAATACAGAGTCTTTTTCAGAACTCCCTTTGTATGTGATAGGATGCCTGTTCTTGCTAGGATCTGACCCATCCAGACATTTCCATGACACTGGAGTTCAGGGTTTTACCCCTTTCCCTGTTACTGCTGTCTTTATTCAGTACTGCTTAAGATAGTCACTTTGCTGGATTACTTGGAAACATTTTCCAAAGTCCAGGTAGTAGCAATGTGGTTCTGTGAAAAGAGCACAGATCAGGGAGCCCAGTGCTAAGGTCTAGTCTCAAGGTCTGTTCGGTGGTTGGATACCTTTGGGTCCTTTACTTAAATTCTTTTTAGCTCTACTTTTCTCTTCAGTGATGGAGTATTATAACGCTGCCTTTCTGTAGTGGATTTCTAAGAAGTGGTCAACTTACTACACCCAGCTGAATTAAACTGGTGTGGTGCTGGGTGCAGGAGGCCACCCTGAGGGTTGTTGCCAGCAGCATAAAGGCAGACTAGGAGAAGCTGTTGAAACACTGTTAGGGATACTATTTGGAGAAGCTGTTGGAGCTGTTGGAAGCTGCTAGTTCTCTTGGGCAGTTCTGCTGGAGGGCCTTGCCATGCTGGCTTTCCCGATGAACTTTGGGGGAGGGTGGGTCCCCCTCTTGAGCATCTCCTCCTGGCTCCAGAGAGGAAGATGGTGCACTGCTCAGCCTGTTAGAGAAGTTTGTCACATTGGCCTTCCTAATGGGAACTCGGCTTTCCTCATCACTGGAGGAGCTCGGGACCACACTGTTGCTGAGGACAGCTGTGGTACTTTCAGGGGAGCTCCGCTGCTTACCTTGAGCGTTGCAGCCTACTGGCACAGATCCTTCATCTTGCTGACATAGACTTTCTAGCTAGCTTCTACCACTGACCCTTGAGCCTTTCCAGCATGAAACAGGCCTGCATGGGCCAATGTCATGGGCTCTAGGCCTCCAGTTGGATTTGTGGGAGGCATTGTTATGGGCTATATGCCCTCTGATGGATTCTTTTTTTTTTTTTTTTCAGATGGATTCTTTAGTATTTAGTGGGTGGATAGATTTCCTGTACTTGTATATGGTTCTTGGGTGATTCCTTATCAACTAATATTTTTTTCTGGTACTGGGGATTGAACTCACTATCCTGTGCTTGCCAGGCAGGTGTTTATGGAACTATCTTCCCAGCCCTAAACTAATATTATAAAACGTGTCCTGTACTATATTATTTGCCTTGCAAAATCCCCCAAACCATGACACTTTCCTAGTGCAAACTTATAGTGAGGCCCAGATGAACTACTCATAAAATGTTATATAAGAGAAATCATTTACATATTTCCCTGAGATGACTTCTAATTGTGTTGCTCAGGTTGGCCTTGAACATGCAGCTCTCACGCTTTAGCCCTTTGACTAACTGGAACTACAGCTGTGCAGGGCTGAACTAAGTGAATTTTCAATTTGCAGCCATGATTTTGGCTGATGACATCTGCTTGATCAGCATATTAAAAAGCAAGACGTCATTTCATTTGATATTCTGATGTCTTTAAGAGAAAAAAAAACCACAGTTGTATGCACTACTTTTGAGAGCTTTTATGCTTTCAAAGCTAAAGGGTCAGCAAAAAAACACTGAGGGAACTCGGCAAGAACAGCTGTGCTGACAGCTTTCATATCTTATTCGGTTGTAATTATGCAAGAGAGTCAGGTTGATGTGGGAGATGGAAGAGCAGAAGGTTAGGGACCAAGCTTGCACACGTCCCAGTGGCCCTGTCCCAGCTCTCAGGGAGATGGCTCTCCACCAGAAGCTGAATGCAAAATCTGAGGGCTAGCATTTTACATTAAAAAAAAAAAAAAGCCTGTGTTTCTTTAGGGACTGGCATAGTGATTGTGTAGTGTATTGATTCTGTAGTGTGTTGTGTGATGTATTCTAAGGAGGGTGGATTAGTTGACCTGTGGTCAGTACACGAAGAGAAACTCGCTGCCCAAGAGAGAGTCTTCTCCTTGGAATGAGTGGAACCAAGTGAAGTAGGCGTGCTAGCTTTGAATTTCCATGTAATGTTTGCGGGCTTTTGTTTAATGTGACCAATATGGTTTTCCACTTACTAAGATGCCACAATGACACCTAAGTAATTGAATAAAAATGTTGTGCTCCTAAATACAAAAGAATCTTATGCTAATTATTTGTTTTTATATGAGTTGGCTCGAATATGGGTCAAATTACAGTTACTGGGAGCTTAACTGCTGAAATAATTGGCAAACAGAATACTGAGGCAAATATTCTGTATCTGCCCATAGCTTTTATGAATATTTTCTTTGAACAGTGGGTCCCTTCATTTGGACTCACCAGTCTCCGCCCATGCTCTTGTGTGAGGTAAGGCCAAGTACGTGGCTGGCCAAGGAAGATCAGTCCTGCAGGTTCAGAAATGAGAGCTACCAGAAGCACTCGACTATGGTCCCACCTACCCAGGAGGCTGACACAGACAGATCTCTGGAACTTAGGAGTTTGGAGCTAGGTTGGGCCGCATACTGAGTACTTGTCTCTAAAAAGAAGGAAAAATAAAAACCACTTTAATTCTGGGGCAATCTTGGTGTTACATTAGCTTAGATGATAATTTTGCCTTGGGTATACCTGTCTCCGTGTACCTTCGATAAAGTCTTGGGGCCTTATTTTCTTCATTCCTACAGAATGATGGTGACTAAATCAAGGTACACAAAATGCCTAGCACAGGGGTTGGTTCCTTCTATTGTAATTCTCTAGTCATTTTATTATCACTTTCTCTTTTATTTAACAGTTGGATGCGTTTACCCATTTTTTTGAGAAAGATGGTCGTAAGACTTTGAAATTTTTGTATCAAGAAGGAGATGTGCCTGGACTTGGTAAGAATATTTATGTACAGTCTTCTATTTTATAAAGAAAAATTTACCCTAAGCTGCGAAAAAAAAAAAAGGAATCTTAGAAATAGCACCGTTTCTGCCAAAATACATGTTTCAGACATTGCTGTAATAACTCAAGGAGAAGCAGAAATATCTTTATAGAAATCTCTGACATCTCTCCGAGAACACGCATTTCCATAGCACTTCATTGCATTTTCTCTGGGACAGATGCAGCCTCCATGTCCAGATGTTTTCAGCAACCTAGGAATGTTTACCCCAGAAGCCACCTGCTGTGGTTCCTGGCCCAGTGTCTTGTGCCTGACCCGCTGTCACTTGGAATATGCATTGTTCCCTGCTGTTGATAAGATGCCAAAGATAATGAACACGCAGCCTGCTCATGAACCCTTTGTTTGGATAGCTGGGTGCGTGGGCCATTCTGCTGGCGATGGAGGACTTGGCTTCTAAAGTCCAGCCTGTCAGCGGGCGCCTCCTGCCCTGTCTCACGATCCTCCCTTGCCGTGTCTGGCTAGGCCTGTCTCTCATGCCTACACGGCCAACCCATATTAAAAACCTGTGATGTCCCAGCTATCAGAGTCTCTCTCTGAAGTTCACACTACTGATTCCTGCTAAGTACATTGTTTCTTGTCCTGAAATTTACTGGATTTGGTCTAATCCCCTCCCTCCCTCACCCCAAATCTACTGTAATCTGGACACAGTGCTGATCTAGTTTGACCTTCTGTTTCAAGTATGGATTTATTTCTTCCTTTAAACTGCCCCTTCCATCCTACCACTTTTGGTACTGAAGATTAAACCCAGGGCATTTGCACTAAGCTGCATTCCTGAGTGCTTTTATTTAGTGATTTATTTTTATCTTGAGACAAAAGTTTCTGTGTTTCACTAAATTGTCTAGGCTGGGTTTGAAATTGTGCTCCTCTTAACTTCAGCCTCCCAAAGTGCTGGGGTTACAGATGTGTGCCACCATATCCTTGCTTAAACTGTCCTCTTTTTATCTATTTATTTTTAAGCTGTCCTCTTTAAATATATATATAGTACAGTGTCTCCCCACACAGCTCAGACTCATAGTGATCTTCCCATCTCTCAGCCTCTCCAGTGCTGGGATTACAGATGTGCGCGAGTATGCCCAGTTTTTTTTTTTTTAAATTTATTTATTTATTACAGTGTCTCACTACACATCACGGATTCTTTTTTTTGCGGGGGGGGGGGGTCAGCTCAGCCCGCCCTGGGGGAGGGGCTGGCGCGGCATGTGGTGCTGGGGATCGAACCGCAGTTCCTGAGAGCTTGCCTACGCAGGCGCTTTAGACCGCTGAGCTATCTTGCCAGCCCAGTATGCCCAGTTTTGATGGCCAGCTTGGTGCGGGGCCAGCATGGCATGTGGTACCGGGGATCGGAACTCGAGTCCTGGTGCTTGCCAAGCAGGTACTTAGACCGCCGACCTGTCTCCCAAGTCATTAAAGTGTCTTCTTACTACTTTCTGCCCACATCAGACTCGTTCCTAGGCCCTTCGTCCTGCGCTCCTGATGCTGAGTGCTGTTGTTTTCTCTATTTCTCCTTCACATCCCCTCCTGAGTTTTCTTCCTACAGCACCCTTCCAGAGTGTCCCACCTCTCACCCATCGCGATTTTCCACATTCTTGTGTCATTGAAGGTTTGCAGTGTAAATGCAGCCCTCAGCTGTGACCTTGTGCTTTCCTCTAATTGTTTAATGTAGGCCGTCTGCTCTCCTTGTTTGTGGTTTCTGCATCGTGGATTCAACTAATGGGGGACAGACGTTCCCTTCATCATTCTTTAAGTAATGCAGCATGACAGCCATTTACATAGCGTTTACATTGTATTAGGTGTTATAAGTAATCTAGAGATGATTTAATGAGAGATTGTGGGTAGGTTATATGCAAATATTGTGCTATTTTTTCCAAGGAACTTAAGTATTGGTGGATTTTAGTATCCTGGGAGGTCCTGGAACCAGCTCCTCTCAGGTTCTGAGTCTTGCTTCTTCAACAAAATATAAAATTCATAATTAGGTCTCCTTGGTGCATTTTCCATTTCTTACCATTCTTAGGGGAAGGTTATTGTGCAGCCATATTTTTATAACTTGTTTAAAATTAAAATAATAGTACAAAATTATGGAAAGATAAAAAAATCTATAATTAGAAGAAAAACAAAAACCATCCGGAGGCTCACTCAGTTGAGGAAAGCACTGCTAACTCTTTGATGAATATCCTTTTATAACTGTTTTAGTCAGTTTCTTTCTCTTTCTTTCTTTCTTTCTTTCTTTCTTTCTTTCTTTCTTTCTTTCTTTCTTTCTTTCTTTCTGGAACTGGGGATTGAACTCAGGCCCTTGCACTTGCCAGGGAAGCGCTTATTCCACCGAGCCACCTCCCCAGCCTATAACTATTTTAGTATATACATATTTTATAAAAATGGGATCAACTTTTATATAGTATTCCACAGGGGATCTAAAAATTTGGTTATGCTGTTGTCTCCATGTCAGGAAATACATTTCTACAATTAATTTTGTTTTTTGATACTGGGAATCAATGGGGCTGGGGAGATGGCTCAGTGGAATAAGCGTTTCCCTGGCAAGCTCAAGGGTCTGAGTTCAATCCCCGGTTCCACCAAATAAAAATTAAAAAGATACTGGGAATCAAACTCAGGACTTGCACTTGCCAGGCAGGTGCTGTGCTGCTGATCTGTATCCCAGGTCCTACAATTAAGTTTTTAACAGTTGCATTGTATTTTCTTAAACTGATATAAGTAAACTTTTCAAAAGTGATCGCCTATTACAGTGTAGGTTGTGTCCAACTGTTTGCTTCTTTTTTTTTTTTTTTTTGTCTTTTTTGAGACAGGGTCTCACTGTGCAGTTCAGGCTGGCCTTAAGCTCACTTCGTAGCTCAGGCTGGTCTCGAACTCACAACAATCTTCCTGCCTCAGCCTCCCTAGTGCTGGATTACAGGCATGCGCCACCACGCCCGGCATGTTTGCTTCTTGAAACAACGCCAGTATAAATATCACTGAAGCTAAATCTATGGAGATTAAGAAGTTGTTTTAAGAAGAATTCTCACATAGGGAATTGTGGGAAGAGAGGGTAGAAAATTTAATCTTATTATTAATATATTGATATTTCTTATTTTTATGTATATGGTACAGGGTCTCACTCATAGTAATCCTCAGCTCAGAGTCATAGTCATCCTCCTTTCAGCCTCCCAGTGCTGGGATTATAGGTGTGTGCCACCGCACCTGGACTTGGTGGCCGGCTTAGTGTGCCCCAGGGCGGGGCTGGTGCAGCACGCGGTACAGGGGATTGAAGCTGGGTCCCTGAGCTTGCCAAGCAGTCGCTTACTCTGCTGAGCTGTGTTGTCAGCTCAATCACGATTTTCATAGCCTGTGAA
This sequence comes from Ctenomys sociabilis, assembly GCA_004027165.1. Classification (NCBI taxonomy): domain Eukaryota; kingdom Metazoa; phylum Chordata; class Mammalia; order Rodentia; family Ctenomyidae; genus Ctenomys; species Ctenomys sociabilis. Next base: position 23,194 of record PVKA01015110.1, read on the forward strand.
AGTTTGCCAAATGTGTTTTCTGTGTTTTGGGGGGAAAGGTACTATGGCTTGAGCCTAGAGCCTTCACACTTAAGTATCTTCCAGCCCTCTTATATTTATTTATTTAATACTGAGGCAGACTCTTGCTAAGTTGCTCACTTGCACTGGCTGGGCTGGAACTTGCAGTCCTCTTGCCTCAGCCTCCCACAGTGCTGGGATCACAGGTTTGAGTCTATCTTGGGCAATTTAATAGACTCTGACTCACAATAAAACATTAAAAAAAAAAAAAAAAGGCAGAGGATGTAGACCAGTGAGAAGGCCCTGAGTCCAGTCACCAGTACTAAGAACAAAAGGTGCAATTATTGACACCAGTTATTGACAAAACAGTGTTTCCCAGGATCATGTCAAAAACATTGTAAAATAAAGCAAAACATTAAACAGTATTATAATGCAGCTGTGCTTTGTGACACCTGGTCAGCTAGGAGGTCATGTGCTGAACTCCTGACTCTTGCTTTTAGACTGCGGCCGAAGTATTCATGGAGCAGGCAAAGGAGCGAAGATGATGAGGTTGTATGTAGACAGTGCTGCCCCAGAGAAACTAAAAGGATTGTGCGTATTTTTTGTTCGCTGCCGTAATGATATTCTTATAAATGCCAAAAATATTCATGAGGTATGCTTATTTTTTTCTATTTAAACATTGATGTCTTTTCGTAATCAACTTTCACTTTACTTTCTCTTTTTCTATATATCGGTCTAAATTAGATTCTAAGAAAATAATATATTCATATATTTAAATAAACTAAGAAATTAGCTATAATAGAGTTTTGCTATATTTATCTTTTAGATGCTGCCTTTTAAAATTCATGGAAATTCCATTTCTTCTAGGTGGTGTGCAAATAACTTTCATTCTTCCATTCACCAGGAACACATGCCGTTCTGTGCATACAATTTCAAGTGCTGCTTGTATTACTTAACCTTTTCTTCTCTCAATATTTTGCACTGTTATGTGATTTTTGTAAGCAGAAGAGGAGGTTGGCCTGGATCCTGTACCTTGCCAATGTAATTCTGGAAGGGCAGAATGGAGAGAGCAAGTATTTTAGTCAGATACAGTCAAATTTTTAGCTTCATTGCTAAGTAGTCGTGTGTTCCTCTGGCAAGTTGATTATCTTTTCTAAGACATGGTTTGTTCTTCTGGACACTGTAAAACTGAGAATAATACTACTCACCTTACAAGATTGTCATGTGACCTATAAATGATGACATAAATATGTTCTTTTTCCTTTTCTGAAATGGGGTCTTGCAGTGGCCTTCAGGCTGGACTTCAGCTTACTAAGTAGTCCCCCCAGCTAGCCTTGAGCTCATGGCAGTCCTCTTGCTCCAGCCCCCCATTGCTGGGGTCACAGCAGTGCATCACCAATGCAACAATAAATTCTTATTATATTGCCTGGAATACTATAGTCTCTCAACAGATACTAGTTTGGTTTATTATTATTAGAGAGTCTTACTATGTTTTGTAATGGGAACAGTAACTGAAATTCAGTCTAATTTAGCTTTTCTGTTTATAAGAAAGAATTGCTTCAAGAAAAGTTGTTTACCTCTAGTAGGTTTACCTGAGCCCCTATAAGTCTCTGCTTCAGAGTTGGTTTCAATGGAAGTCTTCTACTTCTTCTTCTTTTTGTTTTTTTGGTGGAACTGGGGATTGAACTCAGGCCCTTGCGCTTGCCAGGGAAACACTTATTCTACTGAGCCATCTCCCCGGCCCCTGTCTGTTCATTTTAGTTGCCCATTTTTTGACTGGGTCTTTTGTTTCAGGAGGCCTAATTTTTTTTGAGTTCTTTATAATTCTTTTTTTATAAGGAGGTAGTTTATATATAAGGGAATGATCCATCACAGGTTTCATACAAATAAAACATAGTTTAACTTATGAAGAATATCTTAACCTCAAGTTGAATCTTATCTTTTATCATTTCTTGTGTTGGTGCTTCTGAACTCAAACTTAGCCATAACCTATTCTTTATATTTTTATCCTACTCTATAAATTTTCTGGACAGATGTAGAAGCATTGTGAAATTGAATATATTCTTGATGTTAGTCCTCTGCCTGTAGACTAGCTGACAGAAACTGGTTGCCATCCTGTAGACAGTTTCTTCACTCTATTGGTTGCGTCCTTTGCCCTGCAGAAGCCTTTTAATTTGTGACCGGATGTGATCCCATTTGTTGATTCCCAGTACTATTTCTCATGACACTGGGATTCTGTTCAGAAATCCTTGCCTATGTCTATGTCTTCATTAGGCCTTTTTTTGGTACCAGAAGTCACACTCAGGATCTCATGCTGGCCAAGCAGGCACTGAGCCACTGAGCTAAATCCCTGACCCCTTCAGTGAGCTTTTGATTTCTTCCCAGTCTACCTAATTCTGGATAGAGGGTTAGTTCCACTGTGTTTTAGTTGCCCCTGTAGAGTTTTCATGGACATGGCACCTTTTGCCTGAGAACTTATTTTTGTGGAACCGGGAGTTGAACTCAGGCCCTTGCGCTTGCCAGGGAAGCACTTATTCCACTGAGCCATCGCCCCGGCCCGAGAACTTCTTTATGTGGCAGGCTCACTTGCATCCTCCTCCTCCTTGAGGGGGTCCAGCCCATGGGTCCATCCCCAGGCAGAAGTCAAAGCGCCCGGGGAAGGCAGCCCCATGATGGGGTGGCGTCCCCGTTGGAGCAGAGCAGAACATAAGCCTGTTAGTTTTAGAGTTCTGATATTCATAACCACTGGAGTTTTTGTAATAGTTAATAGAATTAGTTGTCTATGGTAGCAAAAAATAGCTAATGATCTCCATTTCTTTAATAGAATTGGCATATAAAAAAACATGTAAATCTCATCCTTTTAGGAAGCACTATTTACTGTTCTGGATGCATCAGAAGGGCTCCTACGTGGGATCAAGAACATGCTATCAAGTGTGTTCCTACCAGCTATTATTGCCACAAGCAACTGGGGTGCTTTAAACCAATCCAAGCAGGGAGAATCTGAGAAACATATTTTTACTGAAACCATCAGCAGATACCTTTCATTTTTAGATGGTAGGTATAAAATTTAATATTTAGCAAACTAATAAAAATGAGCAAATTAACTGTAGGTTATGTTATTAAAAACAACCCTTTGAGAAAAAAATTTCCATCTTATGTTAAAGTAATTATGAAACCTTAGAGATAAGATATGAAACCATAAGATTCCCTCATATCCAAGGATCTTCGTAGGAGTACGATATTTTTCTTTTTTTTGAATTTTTTTTGATGTGTTTTAAAAAATAATTTTTTCACTCTTAGCAGGAAATATATCTTCCTATGTTCTTAATGAAAAATATCACCATGTTTATAAATAAATATATGCTTTATTATGAACTATTTTAAAACATCTGTTTTCATTATTTAATATTGCAAGATACAGTTTTATTTACAAATCAAATTACAATCTAGTGACCAATTAGAATTACATTTGTACAAAGTACAAGATCTCTAACATTTCAGTAAATATATCCTGAAAGTGCTTAATTGACATTTAAAACATTGGTACTAAACACTTCTTAATATTACTTTTATCCTGTCAGGTGCTAGAATAAGTATTGAGGGAACAGTGATGTTAAAGAAGATAGACAATGTTGATTTCTCTAGACTGCACACTTTTGATGAAGTGACCGCTGCAGCTAGCAACTCCGAAACTGTTCACCAGCTCGAGGAGGCGTTGATGGTATGGTACAAGCAGATCGAGCAGGTGAGTCCGCTCCAGTATCCCCCTGCAGCCCTAGTTTCATCCTAGCCGTTGCAGTGTGAGAATAGAGGGACCACTTAAAATCAATTGTGAGGTTTTTCTCACTGTAAAGAGGAGACCACACTGATAGGGATTGAGGAGCAACGAGGAGGAATCAGGAACTACCATTTCGTCTCCCAAAATGTGTTTATTGACTTTACTCTTCGTAAAAGAGAGGAGGAAAGGACACATGGCAGAGCCGCAGTGCCAGGCACTAGCCACTTGTTGGTTGATCCATGATGTTGTTTGTGTTGTCGAAGAGGGGCAGGGCCAGGGATATAGCTCAGTGGCACAGTTCCAGCCTGGCGAGGGTGAGGTCCTGATTTTGATTCCTGGTACAAAAAAAAAAAAAAAAAAAAAAAACGCTCAGACTAGGGGCATTCGTTTCAGTATTGTAGCAGCAAGTCTGGAGCTCATTGGTCAAAAACTTTTCTCTAGCAGTAAGAAAAATAATAGTAGGAATGGAGTACATGTTAAAATTACAAGAGGCTCCAGTTTATGCTTCAAATGATAAAGCAAAGTCAAATATCATGTGCAGTAATTTCACTAAGCTGAAGGAACACTCCAGGAGCTGACCCTTTAATGTATAGTTCATGAGCACGGAGTAGAGAACAAAAATCTTCAGCTAAGTAACAGTTTGGGGAGACAAGGCAGGAGGTTGAGGAAAGCCTTCTGGCTTTACCCTTTATAGAACTATGCCAGGAAGTACAGCTGGGGCGGTGAAAACCAGAAACCTTTGGAAACCCCACCAAAGCCTGAAGCACTGGCCACAGAATTTGCTTCTGGTGTCCCTGGGTAACTGCAGCAGGCAGCTCATTCCCCAGCAGGGAAATTCTGCTTTTCTACTGGCGGAGATTCCGTGGAATTGGATTAACAGGCAGCAGTTTCTTGCTATCTCCACACACCGTGGGGGCAGCAAGGCAGCCCTCTGCGATCTCATCTGTAAAGGGGGAGTCGCTCTCTCATGGGGGCAGAAGTCCTAATTTCTCCCAAAGTTCCATATGCAAAATACCCTCATGGTGGGGAGCCTGGCCATCATTCTATGGGCCCTCCTTTAGGTTTTCATGTTGGTGGGAATCCAGTTGGTTCGCTTCACTGCTATCTGGCTGGCCTATGAAGAAATCACATTTTATGACAGCAACTATCCTCTAGAGAGTGGATTTCAGCTTTTCCTGCTGTTACAAACAGCAATGTGTGTTCAGCAATCTTTGCCTGGGACCTCTTTACCCGTGTTCAGGAGTTTCTCAGTGGAATTCCCAGGAGCATTTGTCTGTAGATCTTTTATTGGATATTACAAAGCTCTCTGAACAGCGGTGCTATTAACATAGATTGTTTATCTCAGCATGTGAGAGTTTTCACTTGTTAAAATTTGTTTAAATGTGTTTAAATTGTTGACTACACCTGGCATCGTCAGATTTGTGATGGTGGATGGTATGTTTGCTGTGAAGTGCTGTTTTTCCTTTTGTGGTGCTGGGGGTTGAATCCGGGGTCTTTATACGGAACCACACTCTCAGTCCTTTTATTGTTGTTGTTGTATTTTGAGACAAGGTCTCCGTAAGTTGCTCAATTGCCTGGGTTGAATTTGTAATCTTTTGGGCTAGGGTTATGGGCAGGCACCACCAGACCTGGGTGTAAAATGACATCTTGATTTACTGTGCTTTGACCTGGGGCTGGGGAGATGGCTCAGTGGAATAAGCACTTCCCTGGCAAGTGCAAGGGCCTGAGCTCAATCCCTAGTTCTGAAGTGTGTGTGTGGGGAAATACTGTACATTGACCTGAGTTCTGTTGAAGTGGCCCATGCTTAAATTGAATTTATTTATTTTTATTTAGTATAGGAACTCACTACACAGATCAAACTCCTAGAAATTATCCTGTTTTCAGCCTCCCAAGAGCTGGGATTACAGGCACACACCATCATGCCCAGTCCCAATTGCCATCTCAGCGTGATTGAACTCAGGCCCTTGCGCTTGCCGGGGAAGCGCTTATTCCACTGAGCCATCTCCTCAGTGTGGCCCAGGGGCAGGGCCGGTGTTGATCTGGGGATCAACCCTGGTCCCTGCATCTGCTTAAGTAGGTATTTTAATCTGCTGAGGTAGCTGGTGGGCCCTCTTTAAATGAATTTGAATTTCTTGTTCATATCCTTAGTTTTCTTTTTTCATTAATTGATGTTATTTAATTATTGGCATGCGTTTTCATTTGGCATGGTGCCTTCAGAAGTTTAAAATTATAATTAAGTTAAACATATTAATGATAGATGGTAGGCCAGACTCAGTTTACCTTCCACTGTGACTAGAAACTTCTGTGCCTTTTGTATTTTATTTAGGGAAACTTTTCCTATTCTCATGTTATGAACACATTTTCCTAAGTGTTTGAACAATGAAACAACATAAAATGAATACAATAAAAGAAATGAGCTGTTGTTAAATGAATACCTCTGTAACCTTTGTACAGGTAGAACACTCTTCAAAGTAAAATTGAGCTTTTAAACATTGAG
>PVKA01015110.1:29565-50914 GCA_004027165.1 Ctenomys sociabilis
AAAAAAAAAAAAAAAAAAAAAAAAAAAAAAAAAAAAAAAAAAAAAAAAAAAAAAAAAAACATTGAGTCAAAAAAGAAAAAAGCTAATACCTTATGCCTGCTTCCTTTTCCCAGTTTTAAATTGCTTTTCTTCCCTCTAGTGGTGACTGTTAACTTGACAATTACTATTTTTAATTTTGTGCTTTTAAAAATAGTTTTACATATGTATAGCTGTATTTGTATCTATATTGTCTTTTTTTTTTTTTTTTTTGTGGTACCAGGGATCAAATTCATCCATATCATCTTTTTGAGACAAGGCCTCACTATGCAATTCAGACTGGCTTTGAGCTCACTTTGTAGACCAGGCTGGTCTTGAACTCACAATGATCTTTCTGCCTCAGCCTCCCCAGTGCTGGGATTACAGATGTGTGCCATAACACCTACCACTCCTGTATTTTCTTTTCCTTTTTTTTATTTTAAAGGGGAAAAACACAAACAAAAAATTAGAACAAACAATAAGAACAAAAACAGCGCAACATAAGACAGTACAAATGGTACAGAATTTCAGAACACGGATGGAATATTAGCAGCGGTTGTTATGTTATGTATTGTTGCTGTCCAGTTTGTTGCTCTATCAGATATAGATATGAAAGATTGATCACAATTTGGAAAAATCTTAACCCACAGTCACTCAGACAAAGGACTTGTGTCTAGAATATACAAAGAACTAAAAGCCAGGCCCCCAAAATTCAAAGACCCAATCCAAAAAATGGGCATCTGAGATGAACACTCATTGGAGGAAGAAACCCAAATGGCAGATGAATACAGGAAAAATATTCCACAGAACTGGTCATTTGAGAAATGCAAATTAAAAGAACCCTTAGATACCATCTCGTTCTTATATTTTCTTTTTTTTTTAGTTTAAAATTTTAATTTTGATATAAGGTCTTGCTATGCAGTTTAGACTCATAGTGATCCTCCTGCCTCAGCCTCCCTAGTGTTGAGATTATAGGAATATACCCCCACACCTGGTTCTGGGGCCTGCACAGAATGGCATGCAGGTCTGGGGATCAAACTCAGGACCTTGCACTTGCCAGGCAGGTGCTTATCCCACTGAGCTATCTCCCCAGACCACTCCTATATTTTCTTATGGAAGTTTTTTCACCTCATTTTCCACAGATTTTTAATCCACCTGGAATCATTGCTGGTGTATACACACCTGTGTATGATGTGAAGCAGGAACCCAATTCTTTTTCACATAGTAAGCAATCATTAACATCCTCTGCTAAATTGCTTATTTAATAGCCCATTCATCCCCCAAATTCTAATACCACCCCACAGGTCAAGTTTCTAGGCTTCTCTGTTTATCCCAGTGGCATACTTAATTACATTCTGTAATCACACCATGCTGCTTTCATTTCTGTAGCTTTTTTTTTTTTTCTCACTAAATTAGGTCTTGGGATGCCAGTCTCTCTGTTTTTTCTTCAAAATTGTGTGAATTATTTGTGATGAGCTGGTCCTTCATGTTTGAAGATCAGTTTGTCAAGTGATATGAAAAGTTGTTCACATTTTGATTAAACTTTTATTGAATGTGCACATTAATTTAGAGAAATTGGCTTTCTATTATCACAGACTCCATTCATGAATGTGGTATGCCTCTCAGGTACTTAGACCTTCTCAGTGTGCTTAAAGTCAATGTTCTTCTTTCCCCTGAAAGATCTTCTGCATGTTTAGTTAGATTAACTCTCAGTTATCTTTATCACTTAGGGTTACTACTGCAAATTGTATTGTTTTGGAATCAGATTATCTTATAAAGAAATGCTACTGTTCCAGCAATCTTACTGAATTGTTCACCTTTATCACTTGCAATTTTACTTTTAGATAGTCTTAAATTTTAAAGTAGTACTCAATCATGCCAGCTGTGTGTATGCCAATTTCATTTTTTAAATTTCCAGTCTGTATACCTTTTTATTTATAGTACTTTTTTTTATTGTACTTAACTTGTTCTGGGACCTCCTTTACCAGGCAGAATAGAAGTGGGTGCTAATAGTGACAAACTTGTCATATGCTTGTTTTTTTTTTTTTTGTGTGTGTGTGTGAATCTGGGGATTGAACTCAGGCCCTTGTGCTTGCCAGGGAAGCACTTATTCCACTGAGCCATCTCCCTGGCCCCATGTGCTTGGTTTTAAAGTGATATTTTCTAAAATGTCACTGGGAAGTATGATGCTTGTTTATTTATCTATTTATTTATTTTAAATTTTATATATTTAGTACAGGGTCTTCTCACAGCAGCTTGGACTCGTAATGATCCTCCTTTATTCAGCCTCCCCAGCGCTGGATTACAAATGTGCACCACCATTCCTGGTCTTGGTAGCCGGCTCAGTGGGCCTGGGGGCAGGGCCAGAGCAACATGTTGTGCTGGGGATTAAACCCATGCCCCTGAGCTTGCCTAAGCAGGTGTTCGGTCTGCTGAGCTATCTCGCTGGCCTTTTTTTTTTTTTTTTTAATAGTTTCTGCTTCTTATGCTGACAAAGTCCCTTTTTGTTCTTCATTTGTTAATAACTTTAAAGTGTTGTTCACTGTTCAATATTGTTTGTGTCTAGTTTTTTTTTTTTTTTTTTTTGAAAGGATGCAGTGTAATTTTACCAAAGAAGAGTGTGCCACTTCTAAATTCTGTACTTTTTTTTTACCATAGGTGCTTATTGAGAGTGAGCAGATGCGGAAGGAAGCCGATGATTCTGGGCCACTGACAGAACTGGAGCACTGGAAACGGATGTCAGCCAAGTTCAATTACATTATCGAGCAGATTAAAGGGCCAGCGTGTAAGGCTGTCATTAATGTGCTGAATGTTGCTCACTCCAAACTGCTAAAGGTAAGACTCACCGTGTTGTGCAGCTCTGCGTGCGCACTTCAGAACGGCTGACTAGGAAAATCACCCTAGTGATTAACGCTGCTCCTTTAACTTTTATTCAGCTACATTAGCTCTATGTCTTTATACATTGTGTTAAGCCAGTACACATGTACAAGGTGTAACCATCAAATCATGGTAAAAGTCATTTCTGTAAAAGGATTAATAATTTTTCGGGGGTCTTTTCTGAGACAAGGTCACTCTGTGCAGTTCAGGTTGGCCTTGAGCTCACTTTGTAGCTCAGGCTGATCTTGAACGTGCAACTGCGTCAGCCTCCCAAACGCTGGGATTACAGGATTACAGCCACTAGGCCTGGCTATGATTTTTGTATATTGGGACTTTTCTACTCTTCTTGTCATTTTGACATACATCATAGATTGTTCTAATGAAAAATTGTGTACTGCAACTATAGAATGCTCAGAATTCTCCTCTCTAACCATGGTTTGGTGCCCTTTATCAAACTTCTCTAATGCCCCCTTCCTACCCTTTCTAGTTCTTGGTGACCACTATTCCACTCTGTTCTATACAACTGAACTGCTTTTGAATATGTCAGGATCGTGTATTTTATTTATTTATTTTGGCAGAAGTGGGGGTTGAACTCAGACTCTTACACTTGCCAGCGAACCGCTCATTTTACTGAACCATCTCTCCAGCTCCAAGAATCGTGTATTTAGAAGTGCTGAACTTTGAGTAATTTCCTCCCATATCACAATGATTTCCAGAAGATTAAATAAAGGTTTATTTCTCATTATTTTCTGCACTGACTCTGACAGTACAACTGTAGGGTGTTAAGTGATCATTTTTATTTTTTAAATTGGTGTGAAGTTATAAATCAATACAGATTCATCGAAGTAAAAAACTGCATAGAAAGTCAAAAAATAGTCATAGAGCTCATCCCTCCTTCCTTTCCTAGAGGTCATTTTAACTTTTTTTCCTTTTTAAAAATCTTTTTCCTAGCTGGGCATGGTGGCATAAGCACCTGTAATCCCAGCACAAGGGATAGAGGGGTTCAGGAAGGAGGATTGCTGAGTTCAAGACCAATTGAGAACCTGCCTCAAAACCCCTGAAAAATCTTTTTCTTAAAATACATATTTATGTATACAAAAATTCATTATTTTTTGGATGAAAGATTTAAACAGCACACAGTAAAACCTTCACTGTGAACATAATTTGTTCTGGAAACATGCTTGTAATCTAAAGCCCTTTTTTTGTTTTAAATGTGTTTGGTACAGAGTCTCACTATGCAGCTCGGACTTGTAGTGATCCTTCTGTTTTCAGCCTTGCCAGCTGTGGGATTGCAGGCATGTACCACCATGGGTCTTGGTGGGCCAGCTCAGCATGCCTGGGCATGGCCAGCGTGGCATGTAGTGCCAGCGTTGGAACCTGGTCCCTGGCTTGCCTAGCAGGTGCTCAGTCCTCTGAGCTGTCTCGCTGGCCCTCTAAAGCACCTGTATATCAAAGTGAATTTCTCCATAAGAAATGAGAGAAACTCAGATGATTTACTACACAATCCAAAAATATTCATGCAAAAATGACTATATCATTGTGACACAATACAGAATAATAAACACAAAAGGTAAAGAAAAACATATTAGCTGCACTTAACCTTTGAAAACCTTCAAGGCTGGTGGGAGGGAGAGGAGAGAGAGGAGCCTTACTGGGTAGCATGACTCTCGCCATCGCTAATGGCATCACTGCTGTCTTCTTCATGCAACTTTAACAAGGGAGCCACCCAAAGACATTTGTTATGACTTTGCACTGCCCTTAAGCAGGTCAGTTGCCCACATGGCTATGGCCTTACTGGGGTGGTGCTTTTCTACACTTTCTTTGGCGCTTTTCCCTCTATTGTGTAGCTCTCTATAATCTCATTTGAAGTGTGGGATTCCTTCACATTTTTGTGCTCCTGCTCTGCAGACCAGATCTCTCCAAAACCTCTTGCTATTGGGAGAGAATCACCCACAATCCGCAGGAAGAGGGGGAAGACACTGACCATGTATCTTGTGTCCCATAGTGCTCGTATTGCCAGATGTCACTTGTTTATCAAGTAAAGGTTTATTAGAAATGCTCATCTTGCTTGTAATCTAAGGCCTTGCTGTGTATACAACAAATGCTTTTTGTAAACCACACCTCTCTCAAACACTCTTGTCCCTGACTGATAAGCAGAAATCACCTTAGTATTCTCCCTCCCACCCCACTGAACATCTTGTGTGAAATTTATGAGTTCACCAAGTATGTATGAAGTGGCATATTCCTCCACTGAGAGTACAGTGTGGTGATTTTTAATATATTGATAGAGTTGTGCAAGTATTACCATATCATTTTGAATTATTTTGGTCACCTCAAAAAAGAAACACCATAGGGGTGGTGAGATAGCTTGCTGAGCTGGCCACCGAGACTGGGCATGGTGGTGCACCCCTGCAATCCTAGCGCTGGGGTGGCTGAAAGCAGGAGGAGCACTGTGAGTCCGAGCTGTGTAGTGAGACCCTGTACCAAGTACATACAAATTAAAAAAAAAAGAAACTCCATAATCTTCTTTCATAATCTCCCCTCCTCTAACCTCTTGCTCCCAGCTCTGAGTAACCATTAATGTACTTTTCTATCTATATAGATCTCATTGTTCTAGACATTCCATATAAATAGAATCACATACAAATGGGCTTTTGCTATTGGCCTCTTTCACTTCTCCTCCTGCTTTCCAGACTATTCCTTTATCTGTGTTGTAGAATGTATTTGTGTCCCATTCCTTTTCATGACTGAGTACTATTCTTGTTTACAGATAATACCACGTTTTGCTTGTCAGTTTATTAAGGAATCGGTTTCTACTTAGTGCTGCTGAATATTTCATGTGCAACTCTTTCAGTGGATATATGTTGCCATTTCTTTTCTTTAGAAATGGAATTTTGGGGGGAGCTGGAGGGATAGCTGAGCAGTCAAGGACCCAGGTTCCATCCCCAGCACCATATGCCCCAGAACCTGAAAAGCCCTGTGCCAGCCACCAAAACCAGGTGTGGTAGCATGTGCCTGTAATCTCAGCACCAGGGAGGCTGAGACAGGAAGATCACTGAGTCTGAAATGTGTAGTGAGACCCTGCACCCAATAAATAAATAAATAAACTTTTAAAAAATGAAAACAAAGCAATGGAATTTTTGGATCAGATAGCAATTCTGTGTTAGTGTTTTCAGGAAATTGATTCCTTTTCTATGTTTTGGTAAACCTTTCTGGAGTTGAGACTTGTATATACTCACACACCCTCACACGCACACACACACGCAACTGCTTCCTTAGGGTGACTACTGCACAATCTTTTCAGTACTTGCTATCAGTTAATTTCTTTCCGCCATCCTGACATATGAAAAGGTTTCCCCCTTATTAATAATAAAACTCTGCAATTTTACAAGTTCTTTTGCTATTCAGACTTCTTTTATCAATTGTGTGTCTGCATATTTTCTCCAGTGAAAACCCTTCAAATGCTATTTTATAGTGATTTCCAGGATTTAGAAAATGTGTTGTTATTCATCACTTGATATTTTGGGCACATTTTCACTAGAAAGGAAAAAAAAAAAAAATGCCAGGCCCCACCTCTTTTCCCTGGCCAGTTCTCAGGCTTGTACTTGCAGTGAGAACTCTCTTTTTAAAAAAAGCATGATGTTGGAATGTCTGAGCTACTCTTCTCTCATTGCTAGGACAAATGCTCAACAACCAAAATGGAGGAAGGAAAGGTTTATTTGGCTGACAGTTACTGGAGGCTTCAGTCCACAATTAGCTGACTCGAAGGCAGAGGGGCACAGGGCAGAGGGCGCGAGCCCAAGGTTAGGGTAGCAGCAGCAAGCCTCCAGCTTCTCTTCCCACCTCACATCATAATGCTGGTTACCTGCCCCCGGCAAGTGCTGCAACCATACCCACAGTAATCAATCTCGAACTCCAGAAGCTGCCCCAAGACTGCATGAGGCTTTGAGGGGAGACCTAGACACAAACTATGGCACGGTACATTTCAGATGTACACAACAGTCACATTCATCATAGAGAATTTGTATCTGTCCTCCATCTAACTTGTTCTTATTCTGCTAGCCTCCCTTGAACCCCTTCTTCCCTCCTCATTTGCAAAGCTTTGCTTTCTAGTTTTTCTTTTCTCATTTTTTTTCCTTCCCCCCTCTTTCCTTTTCCACCTCCCCTCCTGTTTGTTCCCCTACCCTATTTGAACAGTCTCCTCCTATCCCATAATACCTGTTACACCTTTGGTCCTTACTTGCACTTCCGGTCTCTCACACCAGAGAAGCATGTGGTATTCACACATGTGTGTCGATTTACTCCCTGAAGAGTATGGGCTCAGGGTGCCTCCATTTTCCTAGGAATATCTTTTTCTTTTTTCCTCAGAACCAGGGATTGAACTCAGGTCCTTGTGCTTGCCAGGGAAGCGCTTATTCCACTGAGTTAGCCCTCCAGCCCTCCTAGAAGTATCTTGAGCGTATCCTTCCTTATGGCAGAGTTGGACTCCACTGATAAAAAAATAAAGTCACATCTTTACCCACTCACCAGTGGAGGGGCACTTGGGTTGTTTCCAGGATTTAACTATTACAAACTGTGATCTATAAATACAGGTGTTTGTGCTTTGCAGCACTGCGTACCTCATGGTTGGGCTTCCGGGGGCTGCAGAGCTCTGGCAGAACAGACACAAAGGTTATTGGAAGCCAAGTATATTTTGTGGCTGCATGTAGTTTCTATGACTCAAAACATGGATATCAGTCCAAATCAAACAATTTGTATCAACAAATATGAATGGCAAAATTAAAAAAGAATTGAAGCGATCCCTGTATGTGCTGTTTTCTCAGTTTGGGCAAGTGGTCGATATTGTGGCTTTAAAGATTATGAAGATGCAAGACCAGGCCTTTGCTACATTTGAGGTACTGGGCTCATCCACAAGTGCCTTCAGAAGTTGCAAGGATTCCCATTTTATGGTAAACCAATGCGAATCCAGTATGCAAAAACAGACTCTGATATAATATCTAAAATGTGTGGCACTTCGGCTGACAAGGAAAAGAAGAAAGAAAAGAAAAAAGCCAAAACTGCGGAACAGACTGCAATGACTACAGACAAAAAGCCTATCCAGGGAACACCAGCAGCAAATACCCAAGGCAATGCAGCACCAAATCCTCCAGTCTCCGATTACCCTCCCAACTACATTTCATTCCTTAATAACTTGCCAGAAGAGACTAACGAGATGATGTTGTCCACGCTGCTTAATCACTTTCCTGGCTTTAAGGGAGTGCGTCTTGTACCTGGAAGGCATGACACTGCTTTTGTGGAATTTGAAAATGATGGGCAGGCTGGAGCTGCCAGGGATGCATTAAGATCACACCATCCCATGCGAGAGGATCACCTCCGCCCAGAGAGATGATAACCTCAGGGCAGGCGTCTTTCCAGGACTTGGTGTTATTTTGTTTTGATAACATGTGGTCAGGCCATTGTATTGGTTGGAGACAGAGGCAAAGTAAAAGTGAAATTTTTGTGAAAGTCTTAAATCATCTAGTTTTTCTTTAGCCTTAGTGAACTGTGTACTACGAAGGCTTTAATTTTGAGCAATAAATTTGTATTCTAAAAATAAATAGATATAGGTGGGCATCAAATGCTGTGGTGTGAAGCTTCTAATTCTTTTGGGAAGTTACTCAGGAAGGGAACAGCTGAGTCAAAAGGAGCCTCCAGTCCTAGGGTTTGAAGAAATCTCCACACTGATTTCTATAGTAGCTATGCCATGCTACTCTCCCACTAACAGGGGAGAAGGGTTCCTTTTTCCCTATAGCCACTCTGGCTTTTGTTACTGGTTGGTTTCTTGATGAATGCCATTCTTTTTGGGGTGAGATGGAATCTCAGTGTTGTTTTAATTTGCATCTCTTGAATGACCAATGATGTCGAACATTCTTTCATGTATTTATTTGCTGTTCATATTTGTTCATCTGAGAAGTGTGTATTTATCTCCGATGCCTGTTTTTGGATTGGATCTTTAAATAGGGGAGGTCTGATATTTTAGAGTTCTTTGTATGTTCTCCATTGTAGTCCTTTGTCTGAGGAACAGCAGCCAAGCAACATTTCCCCACGTGTGGACTGTCTCTCACTCCTGCTGTGCAAAAGCTTTTTAGTAAGATGAGATCCCAGTTGTTGGTGGTTTGTGATAGTTCCTGTGAAGTTGGGGATTTGTTCATAAAGTCTTTGCCTACATCAATGTCTTCAAGAGTCTTACATGTTCTGCTGTGAGCTCTCTCCAGGGATGACTTGGTGTATACTCTTTGAAAAAGTGAAGACTCGTTATTACTCAATAGGAGAAGGACAAATTTCCTTAAGCTCTGTTGAGGGCCCCTGGCCATGTCATTTTGCAGATACCATATGACAAGGGTGTGCAAGAGAGGCAAGCTTGGCCCAGAAAAGAGTTCAGGATGGTGGGTGTGTAACATGCCTTCTTGCAAATGCTCATTTAGTTCCTCCCAGGAGCCAGCACTGACCCATCTTCAAGACCTACTAGCCTCTCTCGAAAGCCCCACCACCTCAGTACCAATCTTTGAATGAAGGACGCTTTGGCAAGAGTGTTGCTGGGGACAGACCACATTCAGACCATAGAAGATTTCTTAAAACAAGGAAGAACTTTCTCGGAATTAGAGACCATGTGATGACTATTTGCAAGAAACTGTTGGTTCCAAGTTGAATTCATTTTGCTGATAAGAGTGTCTTGGAATAATGCTCAGTTTTAATAACTTGACCCATTCTTGAAGACTTGGAGCAATGTGATGTCACAGAAAACTAATCAAGTTAGGTGCACTTTAAGCATCCAGACGGGGTATTAATTACAAATGAATGACTCCAGTTTTAGTAAATCATGTTAAGATGTTTGTTGTAACTTAAACATTGTAATAAAAAGATCTATCAATCACCCTTACTTTCTGTTTTATTATATGTTTGATTAGGGGTAACAGTTTAAATTTCTTTCTCTCTCGTTCTCTCCCTGTGTCTGTGTCTGTGTCTGTGTCTGTCTCTGTCTCTGTCTCTCTTTGTCTATGCTATTGGGAATTGAACCCAGGTACCTTCATACTGATTTATGACCCCAGCTCTTTTTTGAAAGATTTAAAATTTAAGACAGGGTTGCTAAGTAACCCAGGTGGACCTGAACTTTCGATTCTCCTGCCTCGCTTGCCCTCGCAGAGTGCTAGGGCTGCAGGCACACTCCACCACACGGGGCTCATGGCTTGAATCTCTTCAATAAACCATAGCACTTTGCTACGTTTGGATTTTCAATGGAATTCTCACATATATTTTTCCTTAGAACTGGCGTGAGTTGGATGCAAGAATCACGGATACAGCCAATGAATCAAAAGATAATGTTAAATATTTGTACACTCTGGAAAAAGCATGCCAACCTCTCTATAACTACGACCTAGTAAGTATGCTTCTGGAGAAGTGCAATTTTAGAAATTAATTTATATGATTAATTGACTTCAAAATAACTTTAATGTGTAGATACTGGGAAAAGCACACCTGGTCAAAATGTTATTTAAAAGATGCATTTTTCTATTGTATGTTTTTAATGGATTATACACTATAGTTGATACTTTAACCCCTGTTTAAGTATACTGTATTATAATAAGCATGGCTTCATTTGTGAATTAAATGAGATGAACGTATTATTTATCCACTGCTGCGTGACAAGTGACCCCAGGGCCAAGTGGCTGAAAATAATGAACATGCATTCTGTCACAGTGTCTGGGCCTCGTGGAATGCAGGCACCACGTGGCTGATGTTTATGATAACTTAAATATGATACTAAAATGACACATTAATCACTCATGGTTTTAGAGGCTGCAAGTCCAAGAGCAGGTGGCCTGCGTCAGCGGCCCTCGTGAGTTGCAGACAGGCTGATCACTGTGGGTTCATCTTAGGGGAGGGTGCGTGGGGTGGGCTCCCCTGAGCTCTTCCACATGGCTGTTGGCAGGGCTCTGTCCCTAGCCACACACTTCTCTCTGCGTTGTGCTCACTTCTGCCTCGCAAAGTGATCCCAGAATGAGCAGCACAACTGTGTAGAAGCCACTGTCCTCTTGCAACCTAAATCAGGAAGCGACATCTCCTCCTCCTCTGTTGCATTCTGTTGGCTGTAAAAGAGTCTGAATTCACGCACCTACAGTATTTAAATGGCAATGGAATACCCATCTCTGACAAAACTAAAGGAAAAAAGGGTATAAAGGAAGAACCATTTTGTATCTGTATATACAAAGTAGTTAGGATACTACTACTCTAGTAGTTAGGATACAGCTACTTTCTCTTAATTCAATGAATAGAAAGATTGGTTCTAATAGTGTTTGTGGACAGGATATCATGTCTGCATCTTGTACTATGAATAACCACTAAGAAGACAACAATATGCAATGCATTAATTATTGAAACTGTCCTATTAACCTGTTTTGAAACTGTCTCATTGCTATTTGTTTCTCAATAAAATTACTTTAAAAAAAAGTCAGTAAGTCTCGTCTACACTTCCGAGGGAGGAGATTATATGAGGATGTGAATACCTCGAGGCTCCGCACCGTGAGGGCCACCTGGGAGGCTGCCTGTGATTGCAGGCATTTCCCAGTTAAGTACCAAAACTCATGCTGAGTAGAGGCTCTGCCGGCCTCCCTTAGCTAAGCAGCAGTGCTGGACAGCCTCCATCCTCCAGTTTCCAGTCTACTTTTCCCATAATGTCCCAGAGTGTTCCTTTAAAGAATGTATTAACCTACCATTCACTGTTTGTCCCTAACATTACAGTTCCTCATCTGGCATTTCATGATATTTCCTATTGTAAGGGCAAAAGCATAGAAAAGCAAATTTATGGACATTTATCGTTTTCCCAGCCTGTGCCAGTGCTCCTGGTGCCTGCCATCAGTTAGACTCCCGGGCTCAGCCAGCCTCGGCTGCCTGCGTCCAGCCGCCCACGTCAGCTCAGCCACATCCAGCTGCATGCCTGTGCTTTTCAACTTAAAATACGTACATATAGCCGTGCTTCAGCTTGCTTCAAGGATGCTACACTTCATCCCCACACCGCAGGGAAGCTTTCAACTCTGCCAGCTCCTTCCCAGATGTTCCTGTCTAGTGACAAGCTATTCTGGTTAAGTGCCTGCTTAGGCCAATTCTGCCTGACAATGCATAACGTAATTCTTGTATTCCATGTAAACAATCAGTTAATAACCTGCTGTCAGCTTTGTACCTTCCACTTGAAAACTGTATTTAACCTGGATTCAAACCTGACTCTGGGCTGGTGATTTGAACCTCTGGGTTCCCCAGCTTGCTAGCGTAATAAAAGTTGTCTTCTAATTGCTTGGTGCAAAGAGTTGTCCATTTGGTTTGATATCGGTTTTTCTGCAACAATATGAAATAATGTTGTGAAATACAAAATATTTAAGGAAAATCCTTCCATCTCTTGTTTAATGTATGTGGGGAGGAAAGAGTATGAGTCAAGAGTCTGCACAGGTTCAGCTCTTTGCCATGTGGGAATCCATCCACCACCACAGTGCCACGGAGAATCAGGAGAGAGGACATGACAACTGTTCAGAAGTAGACTCTGAGCTGGCTCCATGAAGAGATGGAGGACTGTGTTTAAATCTGGCATTATTAGTACCGTTTTTTGCAGAGTGGAGGCTTTCCTCAACTCCACTCTGCTCGTTTCTACTCCTAGTATCTACAGCTAGAGTTCTGTTGGGAACCTGCTTCAAAGTTCTTTTTCGTGGAAACAGTAATGTCACTTCTGAGCTGTTGCTGCATATAGGACCAGGAGTAAAGGAAACCGAATTGTGTCGGGTCAGAGAAATGGGGCCAATGCTCGGCTCATTCAGGAGTTCGGTTGGTTGGTCCTCCACTGTGCTATTCATGCCACAGAAAAATCCAGGCAGTCGCACATCACAAGCACTTGGGCTACTCCCAAGAGCTGAAGTTGCAAATGTGAAATACACATCCACCTAAGGCCGACTCTGGGAGTTCTTGCGTGAAGCTCTCCGTGCAGAAAATAATAGATGTGGCACTATAATTAAGCAAACTGTCAGCATTTGTCAAAACTAGTGATGGATATAGGTGGCCATTAAGCCAGTCTCTGTACTGTCCTATATACTTAAGGCTTTTTACTGTGAAAAGTAAACTTGGAAAAAATGCATAATGCTTTTTATTGTCAGGAGCTCTGGATTTTAAGGTATACAGATTTCAACTTCTTTATTTAAAAGACTTGCCTAAATTCATATAATTTAAAAATCACTCAGTTTTGGTGTGTGTTTTTTTAAGTCCTAGTAATTTAAGAAAACTTTGTTCAGCTGTTCCAGCCTTATTATTCTTATTGTATTGTTGTTGTTCAGCTTTTTATAGTCTCTGATGTTAGGAAGGTTTCAGGCATTACCTTTTGAAATGACAAATACAATAGTAGTCGTATAATTGCTTCCCACTCATATACCCACTGTGGCTGTAATTTCAAAACTTCTTTCCTCCCTCATTTTCTCTATTACCATTAAAAGCAGCCATCAGTCACTACTTAGTTTGAAGTAGGAGGAGTGCAAAAGGGTTAGTGGGGGGCAGTGATGCTACCCTGTCCTCCAGTTGCTTGGGAGGCTGAGGCAGGAGCAGCCTGGGCTTGAGGTCAGCCTGGGCAACTTGGCATGACCTTGTCTTAAAATAAAATTTATAAAGGGCTGTGGATGTGTGTAGCTCAGTGATAGGGTTCTTACTTAGCATGGTTGAGGCTCTGGATTCAATTCCTAGTACCACAAAAAGTGAAAATAAAAAAAATTATGATTTGTGCTTCTATTTCTGGTTCATGCATTTTATATATGCTTCATTTCTAGCATCCTGGCATTATGCTTTTGCATATCTAGGGTATATATTTCACATATAAAATGCCTGAACACAGTGCATGAGTAGATAAGAATGGAGCAAGAACCTGTTGTAAATGACATATAAAATTTGGCTGAAGAGCCAGTGAGTTAGCTCTGTGGTGGTGCATGGATTCCCACATGGCAAGCTCGGTGGACTAAGCACCTGCTCAGGCAGGCACAGGGACTAGAGTTTGACCTCCAGCGCCATCCTCCTGGGGGTGCCGAGCCTGCCGCCGAGAGAGTGCACACGTGCAATCATAGTGCTGGGGAGGCTGAAGACAGGAGGATCACGATGAGTCCGAGCTGTGTAGTGAGACCCTGTACTGAATACATTTAAAAAAAATTGGGTGAAAAGCATTTCCCTGTGAGGTCAAATTTGATTCCCTACCTGAACTCTCTCCATTGAAGTTGTGTAGGGTTGACTTGGCAAGCATATAATCTTTTAGAATCTTTCTGGGCAGCTATAAGACATAGAGTGAGGGTGCTGACATAAAAGGTCAACTACAGAGTAATGATATTGATTTCCATAAGCCACATAGAGTTGATTTATAGTTACCTCTATGACTGTAAGTAAGCCACTTCACCCTTCAAAGTGTCACTTTCTTCATCTTAAAAGGGAGCAGATTTAACTCTTTGTCTTTAAACTTGCTTTCATCTCCTAAAATTTTATTTTTAAATAAACTTTTAGTTCAGTTTTACAAAAAAGTTGCAGTGGTAGTACAGAATTCTCTTCACCCAATTTCTCCTGTTAACCAATTTGGTCTCCTTGGTTGGGTTTATCAAAGCCAATATTCCTTTTTTCTATTCCAGGATCCAATCTAGGATATCACACTACATTTGGTAAAATTTGACTTAAAGATGAAAATGTTATGGCATTTGGTATATGTTTTGAGTTCTGAATGTTATATGAAGTATTGGTTATTAAAACCATAAATATTCAATGGAATTCATTTGATATATTTTTACTTTAGGTTTCTATGGCACATGGAATACAAAATTTGATTAATGCCATCAAAATGATTCACAGTGTGTCAAGGTATTATAATACTTCAGAGAGAATGACCTCATTATTTATCAAGGTGGGTCCCCAAGGGAAGAATTCACAATGCAATCCTGTGAAAAAGTTAATAATTCTTTCTCTTACAGCCAGGGAAAGAAATTGAGAAGTTTGTGTATTTCTGACACGCTGGCTTTTAACACTTCTCATGGATGAGTAAAGGATGGTGTTGACTGGAGTCAGCTGTATCTGACGGAAGGAATACATGGCACCATTTTCCTTGTTGGGGGTCAGCCTCATGTATAACCATTTCCTTCCTTTATGGTGGTCCTTGTGACACAGGCTTTCGCTGTGCAGTTCAGGCTGGTCCTGGATTCACTTTGTAGCCTCGGCTGGCTTTGAACTCAAAGTGATTCTCCTGCCTCAGCCCTGCTGAGTCCTGGAATTGTAGGTGTGTGCATCACCCTGCCCAGCCTGCCCTTCCCTATTTATTCTTTCCAAATATTTTGGATTCTGCTCCAGGGGCAAGGATTGTGTTTACTATGAACACGTTGCACCAGTACGATGGGGCGGTAAAACCTTCCTGTGTTAGGCTGTGTGTATTAGAATTTGAAAAATTATGCAAAGAAAACATTAATAGAATTTCTTTGTAAAGAATTCAAGCAGAACTGAAATCATAAAGGCTTATTTCCTTTTTTTTCCATTAAAAAGTGAAATATGGTCTTAATCACACATCTTTGTCCTAAATAAGGCAAGAACATTGGGATTTTTCTTGTTTACATGGTTTCCTCTTTTCCAAAATATGCATCTCATATGAAACATTCTTCTGTATTATTAACAGTTTGCAACATTTTGAATCAATGTGTATTCAGATGAAGTATTGTCGGTTGCTTTGATCACCATTATTTTGTAATGACCACATACTCCTCTTGTTTGGAATCACTATTTCTTTTTTTTTCTTTTTTTGGTGGAACTGGAGATTGAACTTAGGCCCTTGCACTTGCCAGGCAAGCGCTTATTCTACTGAGCCATCTCCCCAGCTCTGGAATCATTATTCCTTTTGCATAACTATTTTCCAGTAATTATTTCAGAGGGTTGGCTCATGAGAGGTGAGCAGCCTTAACTCCTCTGTCCTGAAAATACCTTAATTTTGTCTGGGTCGCTCACACACTGGTTTGACTGAGATTCTGAGTTCAACATTATCTTCCCTTAAAACTTAAAAGTGCTGTTCACTCCTGGTCTAGTATCGGTGCTGCCGAGGAGGCATTAGGTGCTAATCAGATTCTTTTTTTTTTTCCTTTCTAGGTAACTGGTTTTGTGGCTTTTAGGATTTGTTCTTTATTCCTGAACTTCTAAACTGTGGTGCTTTTTTTTTTTTTACATTTATCTTATTCTATACACATTGGGTTGTTTCAATCTAAAAATTTTTATCTCTTTTTGCTCTAGAAAATTTTCCTCTTCTGCTTTTGATTATTCCTGATCCAGGTGTTTAATTGAATGTAACTCCCATTTCTCTTAACAGTATCATGTTCTACTATCATTGTGCTTTGAATTTTCAGCTCATTTGTTTTTCATTTGTAGATAGGTTGATGGTCAATTAATCAATAGAAATTATTTATTGACCATAAAATTCAATTTAATTTTTTTTTAGAGACAGGGTCTTCCCATGTAGTTCAGGCTGCCCTTCAACTTGCTGTGTAGTGCAGACTGTCCTCAAACTCATGGCAGTCCTCCTGCCTCAGCCTCCCAAACACTGAGATCATAGGTGTGAACCACCATGCTGGCTTCAGTTTCATTTTAATGTCTCTGTTACTGTTTTCTTCAGTTGCTTGGTGACTATATATTTAAGACTCTTGATTTGGCTCTCTGTTCTGTTCCCTGTTTGTTGTCTTTTGTGGGGCTACGAGGTGTGGAATGTTGTTGTGGGTGCAGTAGATAGGTTTTTTCCCCCTGATTGCCCACCTGGGCACCGCAGCTACTTAAGGGCCTGGCTCCAACTTCCCAGGGCTGTGGTCCAGGCTTGCAGCTTTGCCTTTTCAGCAGATGTCACCATTAGCTGCCGGACAAGTTGCTCTCGATTCACGATACAGGTTCTCAACTGAGGATGATCTCATGTTGTCACCTTTCTGGAAATTTCCCAGACCATTCTAGCATTCTGCTTGCCAGCCCTGGGTTCTGCTCCTCTCTGCTCATCTTTCCCCCTTGCCCTGCACACCTGATTCTGGGCACATTCTGCACCTTTGCTGTTCCCAGGCATTCTCTGTCAGCCTGCTACCTCGATCCAGGCTCTCGAAAATTTCTAAGCAGCTCTTCATTTCCTCTCTGCTATGCTTGGGAGTGTGGGAAGTGTCTCCATGCTGAAATATGGCACAGAATCACCCTTGAACTGGGTCCAGATCTAATAAGAGGAGAAAAAGATGAATGGAAAATGTAATTTACTTTGAAATTTATGATCCCCATGACATTAACTTAATTGCAGTAGGAATGTGTGACTTTGGGCTTTCTGAGCTTTGACTGGAATATATATATTTCTTTGATTTTTGTATTCTGTATTCTGCAATTGATTCACTTCATCAGTTTACAGTTTATCATATTTTCATGCTCAGAATTTAGAAAAAGTCTCGTGACTTTTATTACTCTTTTTGCCTACAGTTATTTTGTACCTGCATTTATTTTAGGTAACAAATCAAATGGTGACAGCCTGTAAAGCATATATCACCGATGGAGGAGTAAACCATGTCTGGGATCAGGAAACTCCAGTGGTGTTAAAAAAAATTCAGGTTTGTAGAAGTGTGTTTATTTTCCTAAAGTAAAGCATTTACCACCTGGCTCAATTGTGTTTATTTTGTTCATTCAGGAAACATATTAAATTTGAGAAAAATCTTAGAGTAGGGTGAAAATACAAAAAGAATATCATTTATATACCTACTTCTTTTTATGTACAGTGCTTATTTTAGGATAGAAATTTAATTCTTATTTTAGGATATGAATTTCTTACTTTAGGTTGTAATTTTTAATTATTATTTTTCTTCATGCCTTCATATCTGAGACTCCTTTTATGTATCATTGCATACACTCCAGCCCCTGTTCATTAATTTAATTATCTCCCCCTTCTGTGGCATTGGCTAGACCCACCTTATTCCTTCAATCAGTGAAGTTGTAGTTGGCATCTTGATTTTGATTCTCTTTTGGAAGAGAATGTTTTGAAGATCCTCTCCATTTGGTGTAATGGTTTTATAGGTTTAAGTACATCTTTGATCAGAATTATCTTAAGCATATTTAAAGGTTATGAATTCTTTTTTTTCCCCTGCACATATTTGTTGCTGTGTTTATAGAATTTCCTGCTGAATCCTGTTTATGTGATGAATGGGATTCTTTTTCTAAAATTAAATTAATGTTCCTGGAATAAACTCAACTTAGACATGGTATTTTTTTTAACAAACACTCTTTTAAATTCAGTTAGCTACATGTTCTTTTTTTGGGAGTAGGAGACTGTATTCATGTGCGTGGAAGCCGGTAACTTTTCTTTCTCAAGCGATTGACTGTTGTCAGTGTTTTGACAGCCAGGTGTCAGAATGAGTGAGGGATGGGTGCGTGAGCAAAGTTTTTCTCTTTTCTCTAATTTCTGAGAAGGATTTATAAAATTAAAGTGATCTGTGTTTTGAAAACTCAAAAGAAATAGCTCCGCAGGAAGACTCCAGAGGTGGTTATTGGTCACCAATGTGCAGGGAGTCCTGGTCTCTGGGGTGCCCAGGAGCCCAGCTCTAGCAGGAACCCCACTTCCTCCAGCATTCCACCTGGGAGGACAAAAGCTGCACCCGAGAGGGCTGGCAAGGCTGCTGCCCATTGGACTTCCCAGCTGGAGGATCAGACCACAGGGAATTGCAGTTAGGGCAGTTTCTCATGGTGAAGATTCTCAGTCCCAAGGACCGGAAGACCCAGGCTCCAAATGCAGTTCCTGGACTTGACCATGTAAACTAGAGAGCTACACATGTCAAAGAGCTCCTAATGCAAAAAATTTTTAACAAATCACAAAAGCAGCTTCTGCAACAGAAGAACAAAAAAGGAAAACGAGCAGTTTACTTGCATCTAAAGCTTATAAATTATTCTCATCAGTAGAAAGAGGAGTGTTTATGGTATCAAGCCTTCCTTTTTATAACAAGAAATGTAACTTTTGTATCTGATGAGGTCAGTCAAGTCCCCTCAGGGTTTATCCTGTAACCATGTACCTCACTCTGTAGATCCCTTGTCAGTGTCAGCCATGTGGATGAGTCACGGCCATTGCTTGACCAGTTTGCTCTCTGTGGAAGCCTGAGAGAAAGTTTTCTCTCCATGTGACTCTCCTTAGGCACACTCTACATCATCAATCGCATTCCTCTGTGGCCCCATAATCTCCTTGATCAGAAAATCTGGGGCACAAGTGAGTTCCATGATATCACAGTACAGGTTCTCCTATGTCCTGAATCTTCACTGACCTTGAAAGGGTAGAGCCAAAATATTGGCTGACCTTGCAGTCCTTCCTTTTCTCTAATTTCTGATCTGCAAACTTAGGTTGTTAACCCTCCAGAAGAGAACCTTGGTCTTAACCATCCAACAGAAAAGTATAAAAACGAGATATATAAAGTAAAGCCATATTACTATGCTCAGCTGTAAAAGGCTCAAATCAACAACTTCTGTGGATAACTCACTACTACTGTAGACTGCTGGACTGTATTGGAGTGTTTTGTTGAATTCGAGCACCTATAACATTTGAATGCCAATAGAATACCCATCTTTGACAGGACTAAACAATAAAAAGGGATACAAAGAAAGGACCACTCTGTTTGTATATGCAGAATAGTTAGGATAGATATGCAGATGCTTTTGCTTAATTCTATGAGAAGAAAGATTGATAGCAATAGTGTTTGGACAGGAGAGCCTGTCTGCTCCTTGTACTATGGATGACCACTAGGAAGATAACAATGTAAAAAATATTAATTATTGAAACTGTCCTATTGATCAGCTTTGAAACTGTCTCATTGATATTTGTCTCTTAATAAAATAAAATTTAAAAAAAAAAAACCTTTGTTTCAGAAAGTGAAACAAAGGAAATCTCTTTGAAATGTTCTCCCCAGTGTTTAAAGATGGTCAAAAAAAAAAAGTTCCTAAACTTAGTAGTGTGAGTTTATCGTTTTGTACCTCCAGAATAACTTTTATTCTTGGAGAGAATTTTCATGTTTAAAACCAGAAGAAAAAAAAATATATCGTGATGACTGAAAGTGATTGAAAAGCAGAACAGAGCAACAAGGAGGAGAGAAGAAATGAGGGAGAACATTGGTTGATACTGCAGATAGCTGTGAAAAAAAATTCAGGAAAAAATTCAAGAAAAGGCCAGGAAAGAAGCAGAGAAGAAAATAAAGGCAGAAGCGAAATGGAGGAAGTAAGAAGCTAGGAAAAACAAAATCAAGGGCTAGGGAGATGGCTCAGTGGAATAAGTGCTTCCCTGGCAAGCGCAAGGGCATGAGTTCAATCCCTGGTTCCGCTAAAAAAAAAAAAAAAAAAAAAGAAAAAAAAAAAGGCCGAGTCCGCGTCCAGCTCGCGAGTACAGCGTCTTGCTTTTCTGCCGCCGGTCCACACCGCTACCAGCTCGCCATGGATGACGATATCGCTGCGCTCGTTGTCGACAACGGCTCCGGCATGTGCAAGGCCGGCTTCGCGGGAGATGATGCCACCCACGCCGTCTTTCCCTCCATCGTGGGGCGCCCAAGGCACCAGGGCGTCATGGTGGGCATGGGTCAGAAGGACTCCTATGTGGGAGACGAAGCCCAGAGCAAGAGGGGCATCCTGACTCTGAAGTACCCCATTGAACACGGCATTGTCACCAACTGGGACGACATGGAGAAGATCTGGCACCACACCTTCTACAATGAGCTGCGTGTGGCTCCCGAGGAGCACCCCGTGCTGCTGACTGAGGCCCCCCTGAACCCCAAGGCTAACCGTGAAAAGATGACCCAGATCATGTTTGAGACCTTCAACACCCCAGCCATGTATGTGGCCATCCAGGCCGTCCTGTCCCTGTACGCCTCTGGCCGCACCACTGGCATTGTGATGGACTCCGGTGACGGGGTCACCCACACTGTGCCCATCTACGAGGGCTATGCCCTCCCTCATGCCATCCTGCGTCTGGACCTGGCTGGCCGGGACCTGACAGACTACTTCATGAAGATCCTGACTGAGCGTGGCTACAGTTTCACCACCACAGCTGAGCGGGAAATCGTGTGTGACATCAAGGAAAAGCTGTGTTATGTTGCCCTGGACTTCGAGCAGGAAATGGCCACCGCTGCATCCTCCTCCTCCCTTGAGAAGAGCTAAGAGCTACCTGATGGCCAGGTCATCACCATTGGCAACGAGCGGTTCCGCTGCCCAGAGGCTCTGTTCCAGCCCTCCTTCTTGGGCATGGAGTCCTGTGGCATTCATGAAACTACCTTCAACTCCATCATGAAGTGTGATGTTGACATCCGCAAGGACCTCTATGCCAACACAGTGCTGTCCGGTGGTACCACCATGTACCCAGGCATTGCCGACAGGATGCAGAAGGAGATCACAGCCCTGGCCC
>PVKA01015111.1:0-16592 GCA_004027165.1 Ctenomys sociabilis
TTTGGGCTTAATGCCATCACCAGGTCGATACAACCACGCACCTCTTTCCTCAACCCTCTCTGTAACCAGGGTTTCCCCTGTTAGTCTTAGGGTTCTGCATTCTAAAGCCAAAAGTGGAAAACCACAGTGCACGAAAGACATACTGTGTGCAAAACACTAAAAGAAAAAAAAAAGTTGACTAAAAGATGGCTTAATATTTTTCATCTATCAACTAGATACAAAACTTGAAATAGGCATAAAAGGTTTCTGATTTCAAAGCAAAGGCAGAACCAAAAAAAAAAAAAAAAACTCATTTGCAAATTTAAGGTTTTTGTTTTTATTTATTTATTTTGGCTGAACCAGGCATTGAACTCAGCCCTTGTGCTTGTCAGGGAAGCACTTATTCCACTGAGCCATTACCCTGGCCCAGTTGCAAATTTGTTTTAATTAAGTTTAAAATATAACCAATTTCATCGTTTGATAACAGATTTTTGTTTTAGCTCAGTAAAGATAAAGTATAAAAATTTTACTACTAGATTTTTTAATCCAAAGCCTACTTCACTCTTTATGACAGTACATTATGGTGGGTTTTTTTTAAGTTTTATTTTATTGAAGTACAAATATCAATGAGACAGTTTAAGATACCTTGACAAGATGGATTTGATAAATTAATATACTGCAAACTTTTCATGTTTTGGTACCATAGAAGGTGCATACATGATACACTTACAGACATTATAGCTTATGTCTCTTAACAGTAAATTAAGAGAGTGTAGCTGTTTGCGTATCTTATTTTTTATCCAAGATTCAATAATTAATACTTTCTACCTTGATATTTTCCTAGTGGTTGTCCATAGTACTAGAAGCGGACATACTATCCTGTCCAACCACCATTAGTGCAAATCTTCCCTCTCATAGAATTATGTAGAAGCACGGCGTTGTCTATTCCAACTGTACTGTCCATACACCATTATGGTGTTTGTTGTTGTGGTTTTTTAAAATTTATTTATTTGTATTTTAACTTGAAGAGTGAAAAATAGAAGAACAAAAAGAACAAATGACATAAACAGGGTATGATACATATGTTACAGATTTTCACAACACAGATGGCTAATTTTATATATACATACATTTTTTAAAATAAAACAATCCAACACAGATCAGCAGTCCACAATAGAAGTGGGTTATCCACAGAAGTTATTGACTTGAGCCATTCACAGCTCATTATATTAATATAACTTTATTTTATATACCTCCATTTTTATACTTTTCTGCTGGATGGTTAAGACCGAGGTAAAGCAAGACCTATATAACAAAAAATGTAACTTTTGTGTCAGATAAGGTCAGTCAGGTACCCTCAGTGTTTATCCTGTAACCCTGTACCACTCTTTGTAGATCCCTTGTCATTGTCAGCCTTGTGGATGATTCATGGCCAATGCTTGACCAATTTGCTCTCTGGAAGCCTGAAAGGAAGTTTTCTCTCCATGTGGCTCTCCTTAGGCACACTATATATCATCGATTACATTCCTCTGTGGCTCCATAATCTCCTTGATCAGAAAATTTGGGGCACTACTGAGTTATATGATATTATAGTACAGGTTTTCCTATGTCCTGAGTCTTCACTGACCTTGAAAGACTAGGGCCAAAATGTTGGCTGACCTTGCAGCCTTTCTTTTTCTCCAATTTTGATCTGCAAACTTAGGTTGTTAACCCTCCAGAAGAGAAGATGATTATTACCCTGCAACATATGCAGTTCAGTTTACCCACACTATTAGTCTAAATATCAGACATCGTAGGCATAACATGGAACATGTATTTTCCATCAAGTATTGAGATCTAAACTCCTAAATCTGTACAGAATATGAAGAAAAAAAACACTAAAAGAAAGGAATGAACACTTACATATATTTACATAGATATTTAGAAATCCATCCATATACAGCATAGTAGCATTATAGCATGACAGTCTTGTGACTTTTTTTTGTCTAATTTTTCATTTACGTGTAAAGCTCACCCCTTCTCTTTTCCCTCCTGCTTTTTTGTTTATTTTTTTAACTGGGGATTGAACTCAGGACCTTGTGCTTGCTAGGCAGCTGATTATACCACTGAGCTATCTCTATGGCCCTCCCCTCAGTTTTAAATAATTCTCAGTTGGTTACCTTCTAAGTGTGCTTAGCTCACTCGAGAACATTAACATCTTTGCTCTGGTGGCAAGGGCAGGTCATGTGGCTCCCATGCCACTGCCTCACCCGCCTTCCAACACAGCCACTCAGCTAACATTTTGCTTTTCAACTTTCCCTAGATGAGAGTTAAGACAGGATCCCTGTGGACCTCTGAACCCAGGAGACAAGAGCAAATGGTCTGAGTGTGTCTAGAGGTCTCTGTTGCAGTTGCCCTTAAGTGAAAGGAAAGATCACCTCATCCCTCCCAAGAATGGTAGGAGAAGTAGTAGAGAGTAAAATGGTGAAATAGTTTAAGGCTTTCATGCATACAAAAATGATGGGGCCAGAGAGATAGCTCAGCAGACTAAAGTGTCTGCTTAGGCAAGCTTAGGCAAAGCCCAGGAAACGCAGTTTGATTCTCTGCACCACATGCTGTGGCAGCCCTGTCTCCAGGGCTGACCCTGCCAGAGTCCAGGCATAGAGGTGCATGCATGTAATCCTAGCCCTAGGGAGGCTGAAAACAGGAGGATCACTATGAGTCTGAGCTGTATAGTGAGACCCTGCAACAACCAAATACATAAAAAAAATTAAAAATACAGAAATGACAGATTAAACCTGAAAAAAAAAAAAAAAGACTATAACTGTGTGCTGTAGACTGAATTATGTGCCCTCTCCCTTCCCTCCATAATTCATGTTGAAACCAGCCCAGCATGATGGTTGGTCAAGAGATTTCTGTGAGATAATGGGAGTTCTGTGAGGAGGAGGTATTAGGAAGAGACAGGGAGCACTGTTTCTTGGCTAAGAGAGGGAACACTGACAAGATAACCATGTGCAGGCCTGGAAGAGAGCCCTTAGTAGAAAGTGAGTTGGCTATCACCTTGACATCAGACTTCTCAGCCTCTAGAATTAGAAGTAACAAATGTCTGTTATTAAAGACACCTAGGAGCCGGGCGTGGTGGTGCAGGCCTGTAATCCCAGCACTCGGGAGGCTGAGGCAGGAGGATTGTTGTGAGTTCGAGACCAGCCTGAGCTACAAAGTGAGCTTAAGGCCAGCCTGAACTGCATAGTGAGACCCTGTCTCAAAAAGACAAAAAAATAAAAAATAAAGACACCCAGTCTATGGCATTTTGTTATAGCAGCCTGAGAAAATTCATATGCTCCGTGATATGATGAAATTGCATACCTTCTGGGCTTTGAAGTAAATCTAGAAGCAAGTAGAGGAGCCAGAGCTGTGATTCCTGTGAGGCAATGGAAATGTAAGTGCCTTCCAGAAGGAAGAGACTTAAGCCAGGTTTTCAGCTTGCAGCCCAGGGCATCCCTGCCCCTACATGCAAGACGAGCCAAACAGTTTCCAACCTGCTTGGGGCTATAGATTTATAAGAAGCTACCTGCCAAGTGCATGAGAAGATACAAACACTGACAGTCCTTAGATAAAATCTGAGGCTAAACACTCCCTTCTCAGTGACATAAGTTAACTATGCCCTAATGGTATCACTGCTCTTATATGCCAGGAGCAATCAATGAGAATATAAGATTTTCATATAGTGAATTTAATTCATGTATTAATCACTGTTAAGTCCTTCACTCCCATTAAAAATTGTTTTGTCTGAGCCAGATAGCTCAGTGGACTAAAGCACTTGCTTAGACAGAGCTCAGAGGCTGAGATTTGATCCCAAGTGGGCTGTGCTGGTCCCGCCCCCAGGGTACCCTGAGACAGCAATTGAAACTGGGCCTGGTGGCACTTGCCCATAATCCTGGCACTTGGGAGACTGGAAACAAGTCCAAGCCTCATAGTGAGACCCTGTAGACCCTGTACTAAACACATAAAAATGGTTTTGTCTGTTTTTATGTACTCACATATAACCTGCAAGTGTGAGGGAGATAACACATGGGACAGAATTTTGACCAATGAAAGACAGGAACTAATGATAGATCATCTTCCCCCAGGAGGGTCTTGAGATGCAGTTTTTTGTTAAGGATAATGTCCTTAGGTGGAGCATCATTTTAATCAGTTGGTAAGACATCTTCACATCTGATCTTTCTTTTCCTTCTTGTGCCTTGGACTTCCTAGTACTAAAATCAAGCTGTGAAGGGCCAACCAAATAGTTCAGTGGATTAAAGCACCTTTAAGCAGGCCCAGGGCTGGGGGTTTGATCCCTGAGCTTGCCATGCCAGCCCTGCCCCAGGGGCATGCATGCTGAGAAGGCAATTGAGACTGGTTGTGGTGGAGTGCTCCTGCAATCCCAGCTCCTGGGAAGCTGTAAACAAGAGAACCACTATGAGTCAGGTCTAGTAGTGAGAACCCTGAACATCCTGCATACCCTTCCCTAAAAATACAAAACATAAATAAAGTACATTTCTAAGATATGACAATCAGACTCCATGGTGGCCCCCCATCATCCTCACCTGCTAGTGTTCATGCCCTGGTCCTGCCCCCTGCCATATCATGTAGGGTTGGTCTGTGTGATCAATAGAATATGACAGATGTAAAGATGCTTGTGTTCTGGGACTAGGTTATAAAAACCAGTTGCTTCCCATTCTGAGCATATGTTCTCTCTTGTTCTGTAGGACCACTTGCACTGGGGATAATATAGTACCTTTGCTGACTAACCCACCCATATAATGCAAAACTCAGGCTGAAATCTAGTCATAGCCAACAAAGAATTGAGGCTTCTAGCCATTGACAAAGTGAGGAACTCATCTTACAAGCAGATTGTACCCTGTCTTGAGCAGGGATGAGAGGAGGAGGCCTTAATGCCCTCAAGGCCAGCTCTTCCGCTGTATCTATTGGTAACCCTGTAATTTGTTACAGGAAGCTCTGTGACTCCCCTTCAGCTGTGTGCTTGCTTAGCTGAGGTTTTCCAAATCTGCAACTACAGGCCACACCAGGCTAACCAAGAAATAGCCACAGCTCCAGCCCAAGGCAGTATTTCTTTTTTTTTTTTTTCTTGTTTTGGCAGAACTGGGGATTGAACTTAGGTCCTTGTGTTTGCCAGTCAAATGCTTATTCTACTGAGCTATCTCCCTGGCCCCTAAAAAGCAGTATATCTTTCTACCTTTAGAGAGATAAAATTTTGTTTCTTTAAGTCATTTAACTATTAAATAGAGCCCATACACTTTGTGGTGAATAGTATAAAAACCAATTGCTTAAAAAAACTATAAAATAAAAATAAATAAAAACCACTTTGTGGTGGGTAATCTGCTTCATTTGAAGTCCACTAAATTAAATGTTAATCTCATCCATCCATCTTGTTCCTAATGCCCACAAAAGTAACATTCCTAATTATGCCTTCCTTGAATTTAACCTGATGAGGTCCAGAATGGAGAGATAATGATTGTGTTTTTTCAGCTTTTGAGCTTGTACTACTTTGCTACAGATACAGTCACTTTAATGGGTATTGTGGGGGACCAGAGAGATAGTTCAGTAGAATACGCACTTGCCTGGCAAGCGCAAGGCTCTGAGTTCAACCCCTGGTACCACAAAAAAAAAAAGGGAGGGATACTGTGTCACTTATATACCTCATCCCCAGACTTGGAATCTGCAGGAAGACTAAGGACTCCACAGGGTTGGATTGGGTGCCCCCAACAACTACACTTACTTTCATTGTAAAGGTGACTTGGTCAGAGGTGCTGTCCTGTCATCTGAGCTGCCTTGTAAAGCATTCAGTAAATATAGATGATAGTAAAAATATGGCAACAAGAAAAAAACAGAAATTTACACTAAGTTTCACCTACAAAAAGGGATCTACATTGGCAGCTATCCTGCCACTCTTAGAGGAATTCCACATGGCCAAGAGTTTGCTGTGCCTCCACAATAGCCAATGGCTCCTTGGTCACTTTGTCTGTTGGTAGACCAAGCTCAAATGAATGAAAAAGTTGACATTACCCCAGCACAGGCTGTGTGATCTCCAGTTGTCAAAAATATCTTGTACTCAGTGGGCACAGAGTCTACTATGAGACTACTTTGTGCTTGTCACACTTCCTCCTCATTTATGTTTCTCAACTTAAGTCTTGAGAGCTCAAAGCTACAAAGCTCAGATCCTTTGCAGGGAGGGTTCCAGATGTGATGGAGAGTTTGCTGATTGTGCACTTATACAACACTTGAATGTGAAACTAAATGAATCAGTAAAATAGAGAAAAAGACCAGACATGAAGAACCCATTAGCTGCTGTGGGCCATGGCAGAGGAAGTGTGGTTCTGCGGTCACCACTTTTTTAATTTGCTGGTTTCCTGGCATGACTGCTGCAGCTTCCTCCCCGCCTGTGAGTTTCCACAGGCAGGAAGAGTTCCTGAAAGCTCCACCTAGGTCTCATTCCTCTTGCCTTCCCAGATATTGTGTACCTCCCCTGGTGATAATTACCTTTTCTGCCGGGCGTGGTGGCGCATGCCTAAATCCCAGCACTCGGGAGGCTGAGGCAGGAGGATTGTTGTGAGTTCGAGACCAGCCTGAGCTACAAAGTGAGCTCAAGTCCAGCCTGAACTGCACAATGAGACCCTGTCTCAAAAAAAAAAAAAAATAAAATAAAATAAAAAAATAAAATAAAAAATAAAATAAAATAAAAAAAAAGATAATTACCTTTTCTTTGCAAATACATAAAGTTGGCTCTGTAGTGTGCAACTGAGTCAGGGTAGACATGATCACGTTTGGGAACCACTGTGAAAGGTGCATCCAGACGATGTTTGTCCAAACTTTCTTGTAATACTACTTCCAATTCCCTAATCATCTAGACAGACCAATAAGCTAAGTTCAAGAATTGGTGCAGGTTCTTGCCTGAGGCTTTCTCCTTATGAGAAAACAGAAGACATGTATTTCTTAAAGTCTTGCCCCCTGCGCCACAAGTCCTCCAGGGTCAACCTTGATTCGGGGCCATAATATCACAGATGCCCATTTATTCTTAACACCCTGTAAAGACAATAGTCATTGGTACTGGGGTCATAGTGGTAGAAGCAGCAGCAGTATGGCCAGAACAGCATATGGTCCCCTAGAACCATCTAGGTCCTTTGGGGCCTGCTCCAGCCACATTTTGAGTATATCACTTCTACTTGATTCATGCTAGCATTCGACCTACTGCAAGAAGACCAAATAAAATGCAGCTCTTGATGAAAGATTTGGGTTCCACTGTCATGTTGTGTCAGGAGCCCAGTAGCAATCTGATAGCTGGTTCTCTCAGGGAAAATATTTCCTTGCCAAAGGTCATAGCTGATGAGTATCTGCTGTGATTCACCAGGTGGGAATCCTCATTAGCCCCATGCACAGTATATCTCCACCTGTCAAAAACTCAGAAAAATCTTTTTTTTTTTTTTTTTGCCAGAACTGGGGATTGAACTCAGGCCCTTGTGCTTGCCAGGCAAGCACTTCTTTACTGAGCCATCTCCCCTGCTCCTAAAAACTCAGAAAATCTTAAGGATTGGAAGAACAAAATTGCACTACAGGATGGACCAGCTAGATGACTTTTTTTCCTTCCATTCCCACTTGAATGTAGCTTCCTTGCAGGTGACTAGGGAAGGAGATCAGATTGCTGACCCAAACGTGGTACACATTGGCTCTAACTTACCTAAATGATGTGATTTTTTATTTGTTTTTTAGGGGTAAGTAGCACAAGTAAAACAATGTGTCCTAGCCATGGTGATGCATGCCTATAATCCCCAAACTGGGGAGGCCTGAGGCAGGAGGAATCACTGTGAGTCTGAGCTGCATAGCCTGAGATGTGTAGCAAGACTCTGTATCAAATAAAATTTTTAAAAAACAGACATGTGTCCTTTATTTTGGAGCAGATAGTCATATTCAAGATCAATCAATACAAACTAAATATGTCTGTGCTCTCCTACAATCCTAACTCTCAGTGAGGCTGGGGAAGAAGAACCACAAGCTTGAGATCACCCTAGTCAATTTAGATACTTAGTGAGAATTTTTCTCAAAATTAAAAAAATATGTTTAAAGAGCTGGTGATGTGGGCCACTAAGATAGCTCAGTAGACGAAGTGCCTGCTTAGACAAGTGTAGGGACTGGGGTTCAATCCCTAGCACCACAGGCTGTGCCAGCCCTGTCCCTGGGCACGCTGAGCTGGCCACTGAGAGACTGGGCATGGTAGTGCACACCTGTAA
This sequence comes from Ctenomys sociabilis, assembly GCA_004027165.1. Classification (NCBI taxonomy): domain Eukaryota; kingdom Metazoa; phylum Chordata; class Mammalia; order Rodentia; family Ctenomyidae; genus Ctenomys; species Ctenomys sociabilis. The sequence continues at coordinate 8,247 of PVKA01015111.1, forward strand.
TCCCAGTACTGGTGAGTCTGAAAACAGGAGGATCAATACAAGTCCAGGTTCCATAGTGAGACCCTGTATCAAATACATTAAAAAAAAAAAAACCAAAAGAGTAGAGCTTGTGATGTTGAGAGAGAGAGAGAGTGACAAAGATAGAGAAGAGAGTGCTAAATGCAAAAGCCATGAGTTCAACTCCCAGTAAGAAAAAAAAAATCAGTAAATACCAAAACCACTTCAACAAGTAAAAGGCCTTTGTACTTTCATTACCTACCCTCTGATATCATGTTTCCTAAAGCATGTCAGGTGTTTGCTATTTTCTATGCTATGTGTCCTGCCAGCTTGGTGTCACCAGTGGACCAGCAGTTGTCATGGGAATGGGCAAGATAGTTAAGATCCCCATGTGTCAAGTTGGGCAGTCACAAAATTCAAGAAAATACTGTGGGCCAGTGCCAAAGAACCAGGGGCTGGGCCAAGCAGGCAGCAACTTCTCATCTCCCACAAACTGAAGAGGTAGGATCTTGCAAAACCCCAAAATCAGCAGGGGAGATGGCTCAGTGGAACAAGCGCTTCCCTGGCAAGCAAGGGCCTGAATTCAATCCCCAGTTCCGCCCAAAAAAAAAAAAAAAAAAAAAAAAAAAAAAAAAAATTCAGGTTTACCTGAAAGACACCTCTGCAAAGTAGTCATTTCCTAAGGGTTTTAAATACAAGCAATAGGGCCTGGGGAGATGGCTGAGTGGAATAAGCGCTTCTCTAGCAAGCACAAGGGCTTGAGTTCAAACCCCGGTTCTGCCAAAATAAATAAATACAAGCAATAAAGGGGGCCTGCCCATTAGCTCAGTTGTTAAGTACCTGCTTAAACAAAGCAGTCAGGCTCAGGATGCTGTGGTTCAATCCCCAGATCCCCAAGCCAAACCAGACCTGCCCTGTGACCTCCAAAAAAAAAACCACAAGCAATAAAGCAGCTCATCATAGGCATTTTACAAGCATCAATTCAGGAGCTCAACTTAAAAAGAAACAAAGTGAGAAGACACTTAAGATATAAACCCAGACATCCAGCTTACCAAAGGCAAACCCAGGGACAATGAGGTGGGACAGTACAAAAGCCACCCACCTGGCCTTTCTAAAGTGGTAGCAACAAAGTAAATGAATGAGGCTCTAGGAAAAAAGTCACATTTATCAGGGCTGGCAAGATAGCTCAGTGGACTAAACACCTGCTTAGGCAAGTGCATGGACTGGGGTTCAACATGCTTTGCCAGCCCTGCCCCCAACTGCACTGAGCTGGCCATTGAGACTGGGCATGGTGGAACACACCTGCAATTCCAGCACCACAGTAGTTAAAAACGGGAGGATCACTACAAGTCCAAACTGCATAGTGAGACCCTATACCAAATTCATAAAAAAGGAAATAATTTATCAGATAACTACAGAGATGGTGATCACAATGAAAACTATGCTTAGTGACTCTAAAGCATATACAGATTTTTAAAAATATAGGAGCTTATGAAAAAAAAAAATGAATGCCTAACATAGGAAAGAAATGGAGAGCCGGGCGTGGTGGCGCATGCCTGTAATCCCAGCACTTGGGAGGCTGAGGCAGGAGGATTGTTGTGAGTTCGAGACCAGCCTGAGCTACAAAGTGAGTTTAAGGCCAGCCTGAACTGCATAGTGAGACCCTGTCTCAAAAAGACAAAAAAAAAAGAAATGGAATCCATAAAACAGATTCAAACTGATATCCAGGTGAATGAAAATTCCATTGAAAGTATCTGCAGCAGAATGGTCCAGTGTGAGGACAGAATCTCATAAAAGATGCTGGTGGTTAGTGAGTGGTCATGAAAAGAAAAATTCATTTTTTTCTTTGTCCTTGTCTTTTTGAGATAGGGTTTCACTATGTAGTTCAGGCTGGCCTTAAAATCACTTTGTAGCCTGAGCTAGTCTCAAACTCACAGCAATCCTCTTGCCTCAGCCTCCCTAGTGCAGGGATTATAAGCATTTGCCACCATGCACTCAGCCTAATATTTCTTTAAAATAGCAAGGAAACATGAGAAATAAATCCAGAAGTTGTCAGATAATGTAAAGAAGAATCACATAAGATTGATTGGAGTCAATGAAAAAGCAGAAGGGAGGCTGGGGATATAGCTCAGAGGAATAAGCACCTGCCTGGCAAGTGCAAGGTCCTGAGTTTGATCCCTGGTACCGCCAAAAAAAAAAAAAAAAAAAAAAGAGAGAGAGAGAAACAAAAAGAAAGAAAGAGCAGGGAGATATCTCAGTAGAATAAGTGCTTCCTGGCAAGTGCAGGGTCCTGAGCTCAATCCCCAGTACCAAAAACAAAAAAAGGAAATAGCACAAATAATATTAAAAATATTGCTCACAGACATCATGACAGAAAACTTCCCTGGCAGGGAAAAAGAATTTGACAGATAGTTAAGTGAGATGTACAGAACTCCAATTAACCCTGATCAAGAAAAATCTACAGGGGCCAGGGAGATGGCTCGGTAAAATAAGCACTTACCTGGCAGGCACAGGATCTGAGTTCAATCCCTGGTTCCACCAAAAAGAAAGAAAGAGAAAAATCTACAGCCAGGCATATCATGGTCACTTCAACATAAGAATAATATATTATTAGTTGTTAGTAGGGCTGGCCAAATAGCTCAGCAGATTAGAGCACCTACTTATGCAGCCAGGAGTTCAATTCCCAGGCCTGCGTGCTTGTCCTGCCCCTGGGGTGCACTGAGATGGTGATTAAGACTCGGCATGGTAAGCTGGGCGTGGTGGCGCATGCTTGTAATCCCAGCACTCGGGAGGCTGAGGCAGGAGGATTGTTGTGAGTTCGAGACCAGCCTGAGCTACAAAGTGAGCTTAAAGCCAGCCTGAACTGCATAGCGAGACCCTGTCTCGAAAAGACAAAAAAAAAAAAAAAAAAAAAAAAAAAAAAAAAAAAAAAAAAAAAAAAAAAAAAAAAAAAAAAGACTCGGCATGGTGGTGTGCACCTATAATCCCAGCACTTGGAAGGCTGTACACAGGAGGATCACTGCAAGTCCAATCTACGCAGTGAGACCCTGTATACCCTGTACACCTATCCTAAATTAAAAAAAAAAAAAAAGTTATTAGAGGGCTGGGGAGATAGCTTAGTGGTGTAAGCACCTGCTTGGCAAGTGCAAAGACTTAGGTTCAATCCCCAGTACTTAATGCCAAGCTGGCCCAGGAGCCCCAGGCATGCAATGCCAGCCACTAAAATGGGGCATGGTGGCACATACCTGTAATCCCAGTGCTGGGGAGACTGAAAACAGAAGGATCACTATGAGTCCAGACGATCTGTGTAGTGAGACCCTGTAGACCCTGTACTAAAATATGAAAAAAAAAATTGATGGAGAAATAAGATACTTCCATGGCAAAGAATACTTAGGGAAATTCGTGAATACCAAACCAGCACTCCAAAATGTTCTGAAGGACATTCTATAGAGATAACAAAACATACAACTCCATGAACCTCAACAGAAGGAATCCAGTGGACAAGGCAGACAATTAAACAGGAAGTGGGTGGAAACAACAGGAAAATAACATGACAAAAAGTCAATACATATCAGTTATAGTCATCAGTGTTCATGGTCTCAATTCACCAATGAAAAACAGACTGGGGCCAGTGAGATAGCTAAGCAGGCTAAAGCGCCTGCTTAAGCAACCTTAGGCTAGCACAGGGACAGCAGTTTGATACCTGGCACCACATGCCATGCCAGCCCCACCCGCAGGGCAGGCTGAGCCAGCCAGAGTCCGGGTGTAGTGAAGCACACCTGTAATCCCAGCACTGGGGAGGCTGAAAGCAGGAGGATAGCCACAAGTCTGAGCTACGTAGTGAGACCCTGCAACAACCAAATACATTAAAAAAAAAAAAAAAAAAAGAAAGAAAGAAACAGACTGGCAAAATGAATCAAGCAGCGAGATCCAACAAATATGCTGCATACAAGAAACATATTTAATTAAAAAAGAAATTCATGCTGGGCATGGTGGCACATACCTGTCATCCCAGCACTTAGGAGGCTAAATCAGGAGAATTGCCATATATTCAAGGCCAGCTTGAGCTACATTATGAATTCAAGTCCAACCTGAATGCTGAAAGACATAGCAAGACTCTGTCTCAAAACAAAACAAAACACAAGAAAAAGAAAACATAAATAAAAGAAATTCATAGAATGAAAGTCAAAGGGTAGAAAACAATACTCCATGTGATAGTACCCCAGAATAAAAGCAGGGGTAGCTAGTCTATTTGCAGACAAAGTGAACTTCAAACCCAGATTGATTAAAAGAGACAAAGAAAGTCAGTACATCCTTGTAAAAAAAAAAATCCAAGAGAAAGAGATAACAATCGCAAATATATGTGCAACAAAATACTAGTGCAAACCAATTATATAAAACAAGTATTAATAGACATGAAAAATCAAATAAGCCCTAATACAATGGTATTGAGGGACCTCGATACCCCACTGTCACAAATAGACAGGTCCACTAGACAAAAAAAATCAACAATGAAATATTAGAACTGAACCAAACTTTTGAACAAATGGACTTGGTAGATGTCTGCAGAGTGTTCCACCCTACAACATCAGAATGTATGTTTTTCTCAGCTGTACACGGGATATTCCCCAAATTAGAGCACATACTAGCTTTTAGAACATGCCTAAGTAAATGCAAAGGAATTGAAATTATTCCATGCATATCATCAGACATAGTGCAATGAAATTGGAAATCAATGGCTAAAAAAATCATAAGAACTGCATTAACATATGGAAATTAAATGGCACCTTCCTTAACCAGTGGGTCACAGATGAAATCAAAGAAAATTATACAGTTTCTACAATAAATGATAATGACAATACAATACTAATAGGAGAGCTGGGGAGATAGCTCAGTGGAATAAGTGCTTCCTGACAAGTGCAAGGGCCTGAATTAATCCCCAGTTCTGCCAAAAAAAAAAAAAAAAAAAAAAAAGAACAATACTAATAGGACACAATGAAAGCAGTCAGATGAGGGAAATTTATAGCAGTGAATTCCTATATCAAGAAAACAGATACGAGGGCCGGCGGTATAGCTCAGTGGGACTAAGCACTTACTTAGATAAACACAGGGGCCAGGGTTCGATCCCTGGTTGCACATGGGGCGCCGGCCACCAGCCCCGCCTTTGGGCGCACTGAGTGGGAGATGTAGTCAACGCGTGGTGGCGCGCCTGTTATCCCAGAACTAGGGAGGCAGAAATCAGGAGGATCACTAGGAGTGTGGGCTGCATAGTGAGACCCCATACAAAAAAAAAAAAAAAAGAAAGAAAGAAAACAGATATGAAGACAACAACATGTAATGTATTAATTACTGAAGCTGTCCTACTAATCGGTTTTGAAACTGTCTCATTGCTTTTTGTTTCTCAATAAAATTAATAAAAATAAAATAAATAAAGGTTAAAGGACAAAAACAGAGCAAGCGCAAATAAACAATTTAATGTTTGTATCAGTTACTTTTCTCTCATTGCTGGGACAAAATAGCTGACACCCAAGATTAAGGAAGGAAAGGTTTCTTAGCGGTTTCAGTCCACATTCAGCTGGCTCCAAGGCAGTGTGGCATGTGGCAGAGGGTAGCTGTTCATGGCGGCAGAAAATAGCAAAAAAAATCAAAAGCAAAATGGCAGAAGCAATGGCAGCAGATAGCAAATCTGTCTCCCCTACTTTGCATTCAGGCTATCTGCCCCAGACCTGGTGCAGTGCTCACACCCATAATCCCAGCACTGGATCATGGATTAATCACAAAGTCTAGAAGACTGCCCCATGACTGCATGAGGATTTGGGGAGACAAGTAGGCACAAACCATAACAATGTTGAACGTCAAACTTCTAGAAAAATAAGAGGAGCCCAAGCCCAAAACTCATACAAGGGAAGAAATTATAAAGATCAGAGCAGTCTTTTGCCTCCTTGTTCCTCTGGAAACAACATGGGGTCAGCAGCAGCTGTACCGGAGCCCCCCCAAGGAAATTTGGCCAGGGCTCTCGTTCTTGCCACATCTCCTGGAACTCACATGGTCTGATCTGGAAATACAGGCTGAATATGTGCTGCCAGTGTTTCCATCAGTACACAAAGGATATTGGCTTTGTCAAGTTGGACTAAATGTTCTTCCTTTGATGGATTATCCAGGCCGTACACACACTTAATGAAAGAGACCATGCGAACTCTTTGGACATAAAATAAAAAATCTAAAAGATTTCTGAAAAAAAATCAGAGCAGAAATTAATGCAGTGGACACTTAAGAGAACAATACAAAAATCAATTAATCAAAGAATTGGTTCTTTGAAAGACTAAAAATGACAAACCTTTAGCTAACAGCATAAAAAAAGGAAATAAATTACTTAAATCCATACAATTAGGGATGAAAAAGGTGAAATCACAATGGATCCTACAGAAATCCAGACCATCTGTACTTATTTTTTTTTAATGTATTTATTTATTACAGTGTCTCGCTGCACATCATGGATTCTTTTTTTGCGGGGGACGGGGTCAGCTCAGCCCGCCCTGGGGGGAGGGGCTGGCATGGCATGTGGTGCTGGGGATCGAACAGCTGTCCCTGGGAGCTTGCCTAAGCAGGCACTTTAGACCGCTGGGCTACCTTGCCAGCCCTTTTTTTTTGTCTTTTTTGAGACAGGGTTTCACTATGCAGTTTAGGCTGGCCTTAAGCTCACTTTGTAGCCCAGGCTGGTCTTGAACTCACAACAATCCTCCTGCCTCAGCCTCCCAAGTGCTGGGATTATAGGCCTGCGCCACCACGCCCAGCTTTGTACTTACTTTGAGAACTTGTATTCTAGTAAAATAGGAAATGTAAAAGGACAACCCACCCGGGACCCTTCTTGTTCTCAGGAGCTTTACAATTCTCGATTCCCCATTACTTTTCTCCAATAAAATTTAAAAAAGAAATGTATACAATCTTAGGTACATATGAATTACCTCAGCTGAATCAAGAAGATATAAAAATCCTAAATCAATACCAATCAATGAAACTGAAAACATAATTAAAAACCTACTAAGAAAAGGCTACTGAATTTTACAAGAAATTTAGAAAAGACACAATACCACTTCTCAAACTTTTAATGAAATTGAAAGGAAAGCAATACTCTCAAGGTTATTTCTGAAAGCAAGCATTATCCTGATATCAAAACCAGCAAATGACCCAAATAAGAAAGAGAACTTCGGGCCAATCTTGCTAATGAACCTATGTGCAAAAATCCTCAGTAAGATACTGACAGACAGACAAACAAAACAAAACAAAAAAAAAGAAAGATACTGACAAACAGAATTCAGCAAATCCTCAAGAAGATTATACCTTATAACCAAAGTGGGCTCATCCCAGGGATGTATCAATGGTTCAATACATATAAATCAATAAATATAATATCTCATATTAATAGAGCCAAAGACAGAAGACATATGATCATCTCAATAGATTCAGAAAAAAAGCTTTTGACAAAGGCCAACACCCATCCATGATAAAAACCCTACAGAAAATTGGAACAGACAAGGGGCTGGGGTGATGGCTCAGTGGAATAAGTGCTTTCCTAGCAAGTGCAAGGACCTAAGTTCAATTTCTGGTTCTGCAAAAAAAGAATTAAAACCTATCAGAAAATCGGAACAGACAGCTTTTATCTCAATCTGATAAAAGCCATCTATGACAAACCAACAGCCCACTCCAGATTAAACACATAAAAACAAAGTTTTTACTCTAAAATCAGGAACAAGACAAGGATGTCCATTGTCACCACTTTTATTTAATATAATCCTGGAAACCTCAGCCAGAGCTGTTAGATAAGAGACAGAAATAAAAGTCATAATGATAGGAAAGAAAAAAGTTAAATTATCATTATTTGTAGATGACAATGTATTCTATGTAGAAGATCCCTCAAACTCCACCAAAAGACTTCTAGCAAATTCAGTAGTATCTGGATACAAAATCAACACTCAGAAATTGATAGTCTTCTTGCACATGAATAACTCACTGAGAGAAACTCACTTGAAAAATAACAAACTCACTGAGAGAAAAAACAGTTTACACATCCAAGAAATTAAATACATGAGAATCAATCAAAGGAAGTTAAAAACCTCTACATTAAAAACTATAGAATTTTGAAAAAAATGAGAGTGAAGAGGATATCAGAAAATGGAAAGATACCCGTTGCTCTTGGGTAAGAAGAACCAATATTGTGAAAATGGCCACTCTTCCAAAATGGTTATGCAGATTCAATGCAATTCTGACCAAAATTTCAATAGTGTACCTCATAGAACTAGAGAAAACAATCCTAAAATTAATTTAAGGGGGCCAGGGAGATGGCTCAGT
>PVKA01015111.1:16692-50882 GCA_004027165.1 Ctenomys sociabilis
AAAAAAGCTAACAGACTTGAGGATCAATAGAACAGATTAGAGATGCAAAAACCACTCCAGACATACTCAGTACCTTACCTTTAACAAAGGTACCAAATGCATTCACTGGAAGAAAGATCGTCTCTTTAATAAATGGTGCTAGAAAAACTGGCTTGGCAAATGGTGAGGATTAAAATCAGATCCATATGTTACACCATGCACCAAACCAAAGTTAAATCACAGATGCAAATATTAAGATATAAATAACAAAAATCTAAATCTGCTGGAAGGTATACTAGATAAACCTCTTGAAGACATAGGTTCAGGCAAAGACTTTGCGAACAAAACCCTGATCATATAGGAACTATTGCAAAGAAATCAACAGACGGGATTTCATCTTATAAAAAGCTTTTGCACAGCAAGAGAAACCACCAACAGCAGGGGCTGAGGTTCAATCCCTGGCCTGCTGTACCTGCCCAGTCCCAGGGGCACCCTGAGACAGTGAATGAGACTGGGTATGGTGGCTTGTGCACCTGTAATCCCAGCACTTGGGAGGCTGAAAAATAGGAAGGATCACTACAAGTCTGATCTGTGTCGTGAGGCCCTGTAGACCCTGTACTAAATACATAAAAAGAGAGAGAGAGAAACCACCAACAGAGTGAAGAGACAGCCCACAGCGTGGGAAAATATTGTGCTCTCTGTTCCTCAGACAAAGGACTAATATCTAGAACTATAAAGAATTCAAAAAAGCCAGATACCCTCCCCCCTTAATTTAAAGATCCAATCCAAAAGTGGGCACCTGGGGCCAGGGAGATAGCCCAGTAGAATAAGTGCTTGCCTGGCAAGTGCAAGGGCCTGAGTTCAATCCTTAGTTCCTCAAAAAAAAAAAAAAAAAAAAAATGTGGACGCCTAAGATGAATACACACTTCTCATTAAATGAAGAAGTACAAACAACAAATAAATACATTTTAAAAATTTTCAATGTCACTGGTCATTCAAGAGATACAAATGAAAATGTTTCATCTCACCCCAGTAATAATGGCTACAATCAAAAAAATCAACTAATGACAAGTGCTAGCAAGAATGTGGATTCTCCACTGTTGCAAGGGAGTACAGACTCCCACTGTGGAAATCAGTGTGGAGATTCCTCAAAAACTAGGACTAGAGGCTATTACCCTTCTGGGTACTTTCAAGAAAGAAAATATACCACAGTGATATCTGTGCACCCGTGTGTATAGCAGCATAATTTGTAATAACTAAATCTTGGAAACAGCTCAAATGCCCATTGTTTTAGTCAGGGTTTTACTAGAGGAACAGATATAACACAAGCTGTACCAGTCACAGAGTTGGATGAGGGAGTGTGCTGAGAGCATCTGCACACCACAGACTGAAGGATTCAGTCCCCAGGTCTGAAGCTCACTGCAGTGCCCCATCTCTAACGGTCTCTAAAGGCTTCTAACCATCTCTAACAGTCAGCTGTTAGGTCTGCAACAGAAGGCTGAAGAATCTGCAAGAGAAAGCTGAAAGATCCAAGGTGGAGGCTGAAGAGTCGGTACTGGAAGCCAGGAGATAAAGTCCAAGCTGACCGTGAAGATTAAAGTTCCTCTGAGGAAGTAGAACACTGAATTCTTCCTCAACATTTTTTATCCCCTTTCTGTGATGAGTTACTCTAGGGTGGGGCGCTCACAGTCCAGAGTGTGGAACCCCCAGGTGAGCCAGCCAAATTGACACAATGTCTCAAACGCCAGGATCCAGCCAAGCTGACACAATGTATTGACCACTACACATATCAAATGAGGAATGGATAGAACAGATGTGGGTTTTTTAGAGAAGGACAAGCTTGAGATGTTCCTAGATAAAAGGGTGCACCTTGAGACCATACTGGTAAGTGAAATAAATCAGACACACATGTGTAAATATCAAGTTGTTTCTATGGTGAGAGAAACTGAAAGTATAAACAAGGACCAAAATATATATTAAGGATTCTGAAATTTTAAAAATGTTCCTTGGAAGGGGACCAAGGTAGGGAGGGGGGAAAGCTGAAAGGAAAGGTGTTATGGCTGACATAAGATGTCAACTGGAGGAGCCTAGAAGCTCAGTTAATTCAGGAGTTCTTTTTTTTTTTTTTTTTTTTTTGTCTTTTTTGAGACAGGGTCTCACTGTGCAGTTCAGGCTGGCCTTAAGCTCACTTTGTAGCTCAGGCTGGTCTCGAACTCTACATCCTGGGATGAAAAGGACATGCTCTTACCACTTTAGGATGTTGTTCATTGTGTCAACTTGAGTTTAAAAGTTCAACTAAGTGACTCAGCAGGTGGCCAGGGTCGTTACTGTGTAAACATCCTCAGCCTGTGGAAAAGGAGAGCACAGGAGATGGCGTGGGTGTGGGTAGATAGCTGATGTGCAGTTGTCTTAGTTACTCTTCTCTCATTGCTGGGACAAAAGTACCTGATAACAATTCTTTAGGAAGGAAAGGTTTATTTAGCTCACAGTTAGTGGAGGTTTCAGTCCATACTTGGCTGCTCCAGGGCAGAGTAGCACATGGCAGAGGGTAGCAGTTCATGGCAGTGGAAAACAGCAAAGAGCAAAAGGAAGGCCAGCAGCGGGGCAGCTAGCTAGCCTCTTTCCCCTCCTTACATTGTAATGCAGATTATCTGCCCCAGGGTGGGAATAGCACTCACACCCATAATCCCAACATTGGATCATTAATTAATCATAAACTCTCGAAGCTGCCTGAGGACTGCATGAGGCTTTGGGAGGACACCTAGATACAAACCATAACAACAGTGTAAGGGAGAAAGGAGGCTTGCTTCTTCCACCCTTGAACTCTTGCTACTCTTGCTGTCTGCTGCTGGCTTGAACTACTGTTCCTGAACTACGCCACCCTGCCTTGGAGCCAGCTGATTATGGACTGAAACCTCTACAAACTCTGAGCTAAATAAAACTTTCCTTCCTTAGGTTTGGGCATTGAGTATTTTTTTTCTCAGCAACAAGAGAAAAGTAGGGGCCAGGGAGATGGCTCAGTGGAATAAGTGCTTCCCTGGCAAGTGCAAGGGCCTGAGTTCAATCCCTGGTTCTACCAGAGAGAGAGAGAGAGAGAGAGAGAGAGAGAGAGAGAGAGAGAGGGGTAACCAAGACAGAAGGGAAAAATAAAAATTAAGACAAGAAGGAAAAAATGGAAACAAAGCTTTTGTGCATGGGGAGGAGGAAAAGGGACTGAAGGGAGAGTAGGGGAATGCAGAATGGGGAAAAAGAAGGGAATACAGAATGGGGAAAAAGAATCAAGTTATACCATGTACAAGTATAAATTTCCTATGATGAATGTGATCAATAAAATATAAATAAATAAATAAATAAATATACATACATACACGTACATACACATATATGTGTATATATATATTGTATTTTAGGTCAGGGTCTACAGGGTCTCAGTACATAGATGGGACTCATAGTGATCTGCCTGGTTCAGCCTCCCAAGTGCTGGGATTACAGGCACACACCACCACACCCACCTGGTCTCATGGCTTCAATTTCCATATCTGAAAGACAAATGAGATCAGGCATTTTTTTTTAACATGGTTACTGCAATATCCTCTCATTTGTTGTTTACTCAATTTGCTGACCTATTTCTCCACTGAATTATTTTCTTATTGATTTTAAATAATTTTTTGTATATCTTGATCATGAACTGCATGTCAGTCATTAAATATTTTCTACCACATACTGTAATGGCTTGTTTCTTTCTTTTGCGTATTTGGTTGTTACAGGGTCTCACTTCACAGCTTGAACTCATAGTGATCCTCCTGCTTTCAGCCTCCCCAGTGCTGGGATTATAGGCGTGCACCACCACCCGTGGACTCTGGCTGGCTCAGCCTGCCCTGGGGGCAGAGCTGACATGGCATGCAGTGCCAGGGATCGAACCACGGTCCCTGCGCTTGCCTAAGCTTGCCTAAGCTTGCCTAAGCAGGCACTTTAGTCTGCTGAGCTATCACACTGACCCCTTTCTTTTCTTTCTTAATGATATCATATCTTTCTTTTATTTTTTGTTTTTTTGTAGTGCCAGGGATCAATACATGCTGGCAAGTGCTTTACCAGAGCTACACTCCAGCCTTTAGTGGTGTCTTTTAATGTTTTCAGTGACTTTTGTATTTAAAAATCGTTACTTTAAACTCTTGGCAGAGAAAATAGTTAAAAAAAAAAAGCTTTCAGTATAAAAATTCAGATGCCAGGCCGGGAGATAGCTCAGTAGAATAAGCGCTTGCCTGGCAAGCACAAGGTCCTGAGTTCAATCCCCTCTACTGAAAAAAAAAAAAATTCAGATGCCTAAAATAAAAAAATAAATTTTATAGATAATAATTGAGAATGAAAAATATTTATTTATTTATACAGTACTAGGGATCAAGCTTGGACTTTGTGCTTGCCAGGTAAGCACTTATGCTGCCGAACTACCCCGCCCCTGTCCTTTATTTTATTTTTATTTATTTATTTATTTATTTTTATTTATTTCAAAATTCTAAAATAGATCCTTTTCGCTACATCCCTGGATGAAATTAAAAATATTTTGAATCAGGGAAGTAAGGGAAAATCACAGGGAAAGGAAAGAACTTAAACTTTAAGACTGCAAGGGCTGGGCCAGGGATATAGCTCAGGGGTGTAAGCACTTGCCTGGCAAGTGCAAGGTCCTGAGTTCAATCCCTGGTACTACAAAAAAAAAAAAAAAAGAAAAAAAAAAGAAAGAAAGAATGCAAGGGCTTACACCTATTTTCTTCCCTCCTTGGCTACATGTGGAAATATCTGCATGGTTTTTGTGTGCTCACCAGGCAGAGGGCGCCAGACAGCCTGCAAGGTTTCCTAAAATCTTACCTAGTGTTGCACAAAAATAAGTTAGCTGGAGCCAGAAACGTAACACAGGCCATGGATGAAATATAGAGACATCTGCAGTACCCATGCGAGGCCAGCAAGATGCCCAGCAATCAGAAAGACAGAAGAAGAAAACTTATAGAAACCAGAGAGGCCAGAGACTTGAAAAGAGAAGTTATACATCTTTCCACACTTCAAGAAGCAAAAAGCAGAGCAGTACCTCTGGGGTCTGCAGAACAGGCCTAAAGGAATTGTTTTGCTGAGAACAGTGTTCGAATCAAAGGAGTGGGGGTGGGGTGGGCCGGGGAGATGGCTCAGTGGAATAAGCGCTTCCCTAGCAAGTGCAAGGGCAAGGGCTTGAGTTCAATCCCCGGCCCCACTATACTTTAGGGCTGGGGAGATGGCTCAGTATAATGAGCGCTTCCCTGGCAAGTGCAAGGGTCTGAGTTCAATCCCAGGTTCTGCCAAAAAAAAAAAAAAAAAAATGCAAAGGAGGTGGAGGTCCTACCAATTCACAAACTGAAGTCAACAACCAAGTGTTGTATTGGGGTGACCCAAAAGATTTCATTGTTTATAGAAAATAAATTCTTGGGAAGATAGCTTGGAGACCTAAGTGCCTGCCTGGCAAGCGTAAGGACCCAGGTTTGATCCCCAGCACCACGTGCTGTGCCAGCTTCACCTCCAGGCACTCCATGCTGGTCACTGAAAGCGGGCATGGTGGTGCATGCCTGTAATCCTAGCGCTGGAGAGGCTGAGACAGGAGGATCAATACAAGTCTGAGCTGCCTAGTGAGACCCAGTATCAAATAAATAAATAAATAAAAAACCTCTATTTTTATGGTATGTGGAATTGTGTGATTTTGTAACCACACTGCTATTATAAATGTAAAAGATGATTATGCTTTCTTGTCTCTGGAGAGAGCTTCTTTCACAATTATTCCCATTCTGTGCTATTACTTTAAATGAAACCAGACTCAATCCGCTTCTGAAAATTAAAAGATCCACAGTCAGGATTTTTTATTTCCCATTACACCAATCATCTTGCTCTGATCTGAGGAGACAGTATTCTCTACTTGTAATTACAGCATTCAGAGTATTTAGAAATACAGAAATGCTGATTAGCACACTATTACTAATGTGTCAAATAAATGGTCATTAAGAAAAGTAACAGGCACTACATGTATATTTTCATAGGACAAGAGGCTTACATGTCCTCCTTTATTCAAATTATATTTCAAAAAAATGAGAAAAAAAAAAGCAAATTATACTTCCAAGGACACATTTATATGAATAGAGAAAGAAGTTGATGGTAATTAGGGATAGACAGCAAGTCTCCATATATATATATATATGGGGGAGTCTTTGAAGTCCTTCCTCACAGAATGCTTCTGTCTCTGTTCCTTCAATAAAGAGTGGACACCATTCTTTGTGCACACCTTTCTGCTAATTTTCAATTTTTTTTCCTTTTGAGACAGGGTTTTGCTATGTAGTCCAGTCTGGCCCTGAACCCCTTTGGGATTACAAGCATGCACTACCATGCCCGGCTCTTATACAGTTTTTCATAACCTGAGTACTAGTAAGATACATAGAATACTGTATCCTTGTAGTCTTCTGTATTTCTTGTAAGAAAATAATTAGGTCTAGTGACTTGTTCTGATTCAGACTAGGTTTCCACTGGTGTCTGGTTGTCACTCTTAGTGAGTTAGCACCTACTGGTCACTTCTGCCAAGATAACTCATTAATTATCAAACATAATTGATTGTAGATTCATAATACAACCTACGCTTCTTCATTCTTCAAGCAAGGAACATTAATTCCTGGCACAGAAAAATATCTACCTTTTCACTGAGAAAAGGGATAGCCAGAGTTAATCTGTTCACTTTCTTTTCTTCAGGTGATGTACAGGTGATGTGTGAATATAGCAATACATGCCTGGTAAAAACATAATAAAGCTAGGGCCGGCGGTATAGCTCAGCAGACTAAGTGCTTGCTTAAGTAAGCGCAGCGGCTAGGGTTCCGCATGCTGCGCCGGCCCGCCTTCGGGTGTGCTGAGCCGGCGATGGAGTCCAGGCATGGTGGTGCGCGCCTGTAATCCCAGCCCTAGCAGGAGGATCACTATGAATGTGGGCTGCATAGTGAGACCCTGTCAAAAAAAAAAAAACATAATAAAGCTAAGATGAAGCCGGGCGTGGTGGTGCATGCCTGTAATCCCAGCACTGGGGAGGCTGAGGCAGGAGGATTGTTGTGAGTTTGAGACCAGCCTGAGCTACGAAGTGAGCTTAAGGCCAACCTGAACTGCACAGTGAGACCCTGTCTCAAAAAGACAAAAAAAAAAAAAAAAAAAAAAAAAAAGCTAAGATGGAACTGCAGCCCAGAACATTGGTGGGGTCACCATTCAGACCCATGTTGTCTACTTAACTATAAAGATTATATTTTGCCAGTTACTCTTTTTTTGGTAATTCATGACCAATTTCTTTTTAAGATTATTAATACACTTTAGAATGACCTAATTTATCACATATCATATGGAATTTGTACCAGTACATCACATATGCTGATTTTTCTTTTTTTCCCACTCCCCTACTTTCCCTTCCACCTCTCCTCCCTGCTCCATGTACAAAAGCTTCATTTCCATTTTCTTATTTGGTTGTCACTGAAATTTTTCTAATTTTTTTTTCCTTTTCCCTTCTCCCTTTCCCCCTCTCTTGCTCCCCTCCCCATTTGAATTTTTTTTTTCACAATACCTAATTACACTTTGGTCTGTATTTACACTTTCAGTTTCTATCACCAGAGAAACAATCTGGTACTTACATGTGTGTCTGATTTATTTCACTTACCACTATGGACTCAAGGTGCATCCATTTACCTAGGAATTTTTCAAGCTTATCCTTCTTTATGGCTGAATATTCCAGTGAATTAAAAAAAAAAAAAAGTTTCTCTATCCATTCCCCCCTTGATAGGCATCTGGGTTGTTTCTAAGATTTGGCTATTACACACTTATAGAGAATCCTTCCCAGTCTTCAGTGAGGCCCAGAAAGTTTATATTTATAATCCCTTGGAAAAATTAGTGGAATTCTAGTGAGCTGATTTCAAACTACCACTTTGAGTGCAAGCAATGGCAAGAAAAAAGACACTAATGCATATCTGTAGTTATGGGGAACCAAGGGATCCCTAAATCCAGCCACAATGATGCTTGTTAGATAAGCCTAGAGAAACGATGGGAAGGCTGGATCAATATAGCTTCAGAGGTCTCACTGAGATTAGTCTCTCTCTAAGTGAGTCCAGAGTCACCTAAAACTCTCACATTTATTGAGGGCTAAAAGCCGACTAAGGAAAGTACATAGCTATATTAGTAAACACAAACTATTCTCTCTATTGCCTGCAGCCATTTACAATGCTCGCTGATAACATCCTAAGCAATGGATCAAAAACAGACAGGGCCCCAGCAGTAAAAGCTATTATCTGTAGCCTTCTGTCCCAGCTTGTGGGGATTTACAAGAGAGACAACAGTTCTCCTTGGGCTCTGTTTATTGCTCCTTGCTCCCTTGGAACATCAGGAAGCAAGGAGCAATATGGGGGTGTAGCTAAGGAAGCAAGGAGCAATAAACATAATAATGTAACATAACATATATCATAGTTCTGTCTCCTGTTGCTGTATTTCTTTCTATAATGGCTAATTGGAACAAAAGGTCCTAACTAAGGCCAAGCCCAGGTTTCATTAATTTGTGAAGAAGGGAGTGGGCTCAAAGACCACTGTGAGAAAGTATGTATCATGAGCTGAGCTAGTTAAGGGCCTGAAATCACCTCTGCAATATGCAGAGAAATCTTTTTTTTTTTTTTTTTTCTGTTGTATAATCTTCTATGGCCTGAGAAGTCATAGCCTCTTATCTTGACTGAATCCCAGCTAACAGTGTGGAGCAGGGCTCTCCATCCCAACTTCCCCTGGCTCATCAGCACCTAGGCTGGGCTGATTTGCATGGCTTAAAGCCAATTGAAGGGATAAGGAAAACTAGTGTTATGGTTTGTGTCTAGTTGTCCCCTGAAAGCCTCATATAGGCAGACTTGTAGAGTAGGTGATTAACCCATGATCCACTGGGATTATGGGTGTGACTGCTACTGGGATTATGGGTTTAAGTGCTGCTGGGATTATAGGCATGAGAGCTACACCCATCCTGAGGCAGACAGTCTGAATGCAGCTTAAAGGAGACATGCTCTCCATAGCCATTGTTGCTGCCATGCCATTTTGCTCTCTTGCTCTTTGCTGCCTCCACAAAGACTGCTCTCTGCCGTATGCCGCTCTTCCTTGGAGCCAGCTGAGTACGGACTGAAGTCTCCAGTAACTGTGACTTAAATAAACCTTTCCTTTCTTCATTTTGAGTGTTGTGTATTTGTTCCAGCAATGAGAGAAAAGTAACAGACACCTAGGCAGCTTTGCACAATCATTGCATGGCAACAGGACCAGATTCAGCCAAAATGGAGATAATTGCTCCTCCTTTAAGGAGAGTTGCCCAAGTAGTCCTCCTTCACAAACCGCTATTAACCGTGTGCACATACATTGGTGTGGTATAATGCTTTTAATTCTTTCCACAAGATACCAAGGGGGGACCAGCAAGCGCAGGGACTAGGGTTCCCTGGTCCCACATGTGTGCCAGCCCCGCCCCTGGGGCATGCTGAGCCAGCGACTGAGTCCAGGCACGGTGGGTGGCGCACACCTGTAATCCCAGCGCCCAGGAGGCTGAAAACAGAAGGATAATTATGAGTCGGAGCTGCATAGTGAGACCCTGTGCCAGATACATTAAAAAAAAAAAAAAAAAAGATATGAAGAAGGGGAATAGCTGGGTCAGACAGGACCTCTAGTCCTAGTTTTTTGAGGAATCTCCACAGTGGTTTCACCAGACTACACTCCCACGGACAGTGGAAAAGACTTCCTTTCCCCCCACTTGCTCTCTAGCACTTGTCATTGCTTGCTTTCTTTTTTTCTTTGCAAAACCGAGGATTGAAGTCAGGCTCTTGTGCTTGCCAGGGGAGCGCTTATTCCACTGAGCCATCTCCCCAGACCTGGTTGCTTTCTTGATAACAGCCATTCTTTCTGGGGTGAGATAAAAATCTCAGTGTATCTCTCAAGTGGCCAGTGATTTTATTTTATGTATTTATTTGGTGTTTGAACTTCTTCCTCTGAGAAATATGCATTCATCTCTGATGCCCACGTTTGGATTGAACCTTTAAATTTGCAGAGGTGGGAGGGTCTGATATTTTTCAATTCTTTACAGTTCTAGATGTTTGTATCTGATGAATAACTGGCTAAAATTTTTCCTACTCAGTGAGTTGTCCATTTCTTCTGTTGATTTTTTTTTTTTTTTTTTTTTTTTTTGGTGGCCGGCTCAGCCCACCGTGGGTTAGGGGCTGGCCGGCATGTGGTACCAGGGATGGAACCAAGGTCTCTGCGCTTTGCCTAAGCTTGCCTAAGCAGGCGCTTTAGACCACTGAACTATCTCTCCAGCCCCAAAGGCTTCTTTTATTGTCCAAAAGCTTTTACGATCCCAGTTGTCGATTCTTTGTAGTATTTCCTGTGTAATCAAATTTTCTTCAAAAACGTAGTTTTGAAAACTCTTTCCCCGCAAACCATTTCCTTAAGTAACCATTTATTTACTTACCTCTCAGCACTTTGGTATTATTATTGTTGTCCCCATTGTAAAAATGAGATTCAAAGCAGTTAGAAAAATATCCCAAAAAAGATCACCAACGTTAGGGGCATTATTCCTCAGCACAGGAAGCATGTTTAGTCTCCCAGTTATTTTACGTGTTAGTGAGTACAACTGTGGAGTCAGCTAGTAAAAGCATTCCACGTGGACCGGTACAAAATGGATGTACACTAGCACAGGCAACAGAACATAACTGTGCCTAAGGGCCGAGGAGATAGCTCGGTAGAATAAGCTCTTGCTTGGCAAGCGCGAAATCCTGAGTTCACTCCCCCGTAAAAAAAAAAAAAAAAAAAAAAAGTACCTAAACACGGAGTCTCGCCTACAGCAACGCGCCTGCGTAAAGAGCATCCCAGGCTAAAGTCCTACCCACGCATGCGCAGTGTTCTGAGCCTGGGTGAGACAAATAGTACGTGATAGGCCTACCCGCCCCTAGGGGGCGACAATCGAGCCCGTCCCAACACCTTGACCGGAGCACGTCATTTTGTTTCCCCCAGTGCTCAGGATATTAGAATCCGGCGCAAATAACTTCTTTAGGTTGGAGGCTCTAGATACCTAGCTACAGCGAGACAGAAAATGGAAAAAGGGTTGGCAGGGAGCTGACCGGCCCTCGAAAATCCTCCAGCTCTGTAAAGCGAAACTTCCTTGCCGTCCTCAAGAGGTATGGCGAGAGGGGCCAGGGGAGATGACTCAGTAGAATAAGCGCTTCCCTGGCAAGCGCAAGGGCCTGAGTTCAATCCCTGGTTTCCCCCTACCCCAAAAAAAGAGGTATGGCGAAAGTGGTCGGGGTCTGACTAGAGGCGGAAGTGAGGAGGGGTTGGGCTCTGGAGGGGCGTAATCTAGGGGCGGGGCTGGCAGTGGACTCTGAGGCGCGCTCCGCCTACTCGTCCCGGCTTTTGGCTTAGGTGAGACATTCATGGAGCTGGTCCTGTCCCGGTTGTGTGGTTCCAGTGCGGCGCAGCCGCTCCCGCTGTGGGAAGGGGGCACCACCGGCCATTGCTTCACCCAGCTGGTGCTCAGCGCCCTGCCCCACGCGCTCCTGGCCGTGCTCAGTGCCTGCTACTGGGGCACTCCGAGGTGAGTATAGAGGGCGCTGCAGACCTTGCCCAAAGCCCTCATCCCCCTTCCACCCGCAGGTGCCTGTGACACCTGGCTCAGGGCAGAAGCAAAATAAAAGCTGAGGGCTACCACTCAGCAGCAGGGTCTGGTAGCCTTGAGAGAGGTAACTGAAATAATGCGTCTAAGCATATTGCCAGAGTGATGCCTGAGGTGTTTTTAAGTCCTGATACATGAGTAGAGATCATCATTGTTGTAGATTTTCAGGTTCCCAGACACAGCTGTTACAAGTTTAAGTCAAAATTAGGTGTACAGTGTTTTAACCCATAAGGATGACTTGGGTTGCATTTGTAGGACCTGTTTGTCAACACTTCCCTTCTGTGGAAACTCAGTGTTCCTGGGCTAAGGAAATCAGAACTTGAAACAGTCTCAGGTTTAAGGTCTGTTGTGTGCTTGGCTGATGAAGGAAAAAGTGTCTCCACCCAAGAGGGATTAGGGAAATGTAGAACTCTTTCCTTGGGCAGAAAGGGCAGCAGACCTGCTTGGTCTGGGAAGGATCCTCATTTGTTCCTGGGATAAGACAAAGGTCTAGAAAGGTTTAATCAACACAGACATCCACCACTTGCTCAGAGAAGGAGCTTCTAAAAATAGCACAGTCTTGGCTGGGCTAGGTGCTTCTGTGCTGTTCCTGCAGTCTGTACTGCTTGGGCTGAGGCAGGAAGATTGCTTGAGCCTAGGAGTTTGAGGCCAGTCTCAAAAAAAAAGACTCATTGAGTTGAGAAATTCAAGGTAATGGGAAGATAAGGAAACTCCTTGTGGAATCAGTAGACATTGTGTCTATCCCACTTTACTATGCAGGCTTTTGTGAGTTGGTGAAGATTAGAGGAATTCAGAATCGCAGTTGGGAAGGGATGCCAGAGTACTTTGGGTCTTGACTGCTTAGTGCTCTCTACTCCAGTGAGGGGAGGGATTTTGCAGCTTCAGCCCAGTGTACAACCTGCAGGGATGCAAGTGCGGACCAGTGTACAACCTACTCTTTCTTCTGTGCCTACATCTTAAAAGCTAACTGTGGTTTTAACCTAAGTCCCTCTATTTAACTGATACTAGGATTCTTAAAAAAAAAACAAGTATTTTTATATAAAACTAAAGTAACTCAATCCTGCCAACAAACAACATAACAAATTCAATATTCTTTGCAATATGGGGGATTGGACCCAGGGCTTCGTGCGTGCTAGGCAAATGTTCTATTTTTTTGTTGTTTTGTTTTATTTTTTTGTTAGTTGTTTGTTTCTAGAGAGAGTTCCCTACGTAGTCCAAGCTGGATTTGAATTCACCATGTAGCCCAGGCTGGCCTCAAACTTACAGCAGTCCTTCTACCTCAGCCTCCTGAATGCTGGAATTAGAGGCATACAGGCATATTCCACCATGCCCTGTTAAATGCTCTATTCTTTTTTTTTTTTCTTTTTCTTTTTCTTTTTTTTTTGTCTTTTTGAGACAGGGTCTCACTATGCAGTTCAGGCTGGCGTTAAGCTCACTTTGTAGCTCAGGCTGGTATCAAACTCACAACAATCCTCCTGTCTCAGCCTCCAGAGTGCTGGGATTACAGGCACGTGCCGCCATCCCCACCCCACCCCACCCCATGCTAAATGCTCTATTCTTGAGCTGCAGCTATTTTTTGTTTTGAGACAAGATCTTACAAATTTTCCAGGCTAGCTTCAAACTCCTTTTTTTTTTTCCTAATTAGAGCCCTCATGGTGGGTACAAACAACTCAAAGCTGTTAATGCCTGTGGCGAAGATTAAACCAGATAGTATGTGTAATTAGAAAGTGTCCTAGGGTGTCTGGGGATATAGCTTAACTGTAGAACACTTGCTCAGCAAGCTGGAAGCCCTGGGTTTGGTCTTTGGCACCAAAACAAAAACAAAATAAAACATAAAATAAATAAACCTCACGTGAAAGTAGCCTGGGCCAATTTGGGAAGGCTTTCTGGATGAGAAGATCCTGAGTTCCAAGGTAAATGGGGACCATGTAGAAGGTAGGAAAGGAAGTTCATTCCCTTAGGTAAGAGCTGCTGGAGGTGAGGTCCATCTCTGGTCCTTGAGTCTGCTGTGATGTACTCTCTCTCTTCTCTTACATCCCCAGGAGTCCAGATCACATGCTGCCCTCCAGTCCTGGATGGCGCCTCCGACTTGCAACTGCCTTCCTGCTCTCTATTTTCCCACTGGCAGACCTCCTTCCAGTTGTTCTACCACCAGGGGCAGGCCCAGGTCCCATAGGGCTGGAAGTGCTAGCAGGGTGTGTGGCAGCAGTAGCCTGGACCAGCCATAGCCTGGCCCTGTGGGCACTGGCGCACTCCCCTAGGGGCCATTCACGAGGACCCTGGGCTCTGGCTCTGGCAGCCTTTCTGCCAGCTCCTGCGCTGGTGCTGACTCTGCTGTGGCATTGCCAACAAGGCACCTTTCTGCCCCCACTTCTTCCAGGGCCCCTGGCCCGTCTGTGTCTTATCATTCTGCAGCTGGCAGCAGTCTTGGCCTATGGCCTGGGCTGGGCAGCCCCTGGGGGACCACCACCAGAACCCTGGACACATGAGCCCTTCTTGTCTTCCACGGGCCGAGAACCTGAGGTGACTGAAGATGGAGAGAGTTGGTTGTCACGCCTTTCTTATGCCTGGTTGGACCCCTTGCTGGTCCGAGGGGCTTGTGGAGAACTGCGGCAGCCCCAGGACACTTGTCACCTTCCCCATAGGCTGCACCCAGCCTATGTGGCCCGTGCCTTCCAGGCACACTGGCAGAAAGAGGCCCGGATATGGAGGGCCCTGCACGGGGCCTTTGGGTGGTGCTACCTGGCCCTTGGTGTGCTAAAGCTGGTGGGCACCATGCTGGGATTCTCAGGGCCACTGCTGCTATCCCTGCTCGTGAACTTCTTGGAGGAAAGGCAGGAGCCACTGAGCCATGGCCTGCTCTATGCCCTGGGGTTAGCTGGCGGTGCGGTGCTTGGTGCTGTGCTACAGAATCAGTATGGCTATGAGGTGCGGAAGGTGACCCTCCAGGCCCGGGGTGCAGTGCTTAACATAGTGTACCACAAGGCTTTGCACCTGGGGCCCAGGCGCCCACCTACTGGGGAGGTGCTCAATCTACTGGGCACTGACTCTGAACGGCTGCTTAACTTCACTGGCAGCTTCCATGAGGCCTGGGGGCTGCCCTTGCAGCTGGCCATCACCCTCTACCTGCTATACCAGCAGGTGGGCCTGGCCTTTGTAGGTGGACTGGTCTTGGCCTTGCTTCTGGTTCCCATCAACAAGATAATTGCCACCCGTATCATGGCCAGCAATCAGAAGATGCTGCAGCACAAGGATGCACGGGTTAAGGTGAGGGAATACTGTGGGTCCCTTAGCAGTGGGGGATCCCATCCAACATCCAGACAGATGAGAAGACACCTAAGTAGTGTCTTCATGCTGCTCTCTTGTCCTCTCTGTCCAGCTTATGACAGAGCTGCTGAGAGGCATTCGTGTCATCAAGTTCTTCGGGTGGGAGCAAGCAATGGCAACCCGGGTAGAGGGCTGCCGGGCCCAAGAGCTGGGGCGGCTGCGAGTCATCAAATACTTGGATGCAGCCTGTGTATACCTGTGGGCTGCCCTGCCGGTTGTCATCTCTATTGTTATCTTCATCACCTATGTCCTCATGGGGCACCAGCTCACTGCCACCAAGGTAAGGCCTAGGAGGTGAGAATGGCAATAGGGAGGTGTAGGAGAGAGGGAGGGAAGGTAGAGTAGAGACAGTAGCTCAGGTTCTGGAAGGAAGGAAAGATCTTTGGCTGCATGTCCTTTCAAGTGCTGGGATCTTGGGGTTTTTGTTTTGCTTGTTTTTTGAGACAGTTCTCACTATGTAGTTTAGGCTGGCCTTAGACTCTCAGCAATCTTCCTACTTGGTCTCCTGAATTCTGGGATCACAAATGTGCACTACCATGCCTGGAACCTTAGGAGGAATTCTTTTACTTTCTCTTCACTTTCTTCTACTCCAGCTTCTAGTCAAGCAGGCCCAGACTTAGTGTTAGGTTCTTTTATCATTCTAATGGCCTTTTGTGTGGGGTTGTCTGCCTGTGATGCTGGCACTTAGAAAGACTGAGGAGGTCTCAGAATAAGCTAGGCCTGTACACTTATCTTCACACAACTTGGGGGCTGAGGTATGGCTCAGTGATAAAGCATTTGTGAGGTCTGCAGTTTTGACCCTCAGCACCAAAGAAAAAAGGAACTTGGACCCCCAGATTAACATCTGTAATACTAGGCCTCCGTGTGGCCACCTCTGCCACTTCTAACCCAAGCTTGCCCAGCCAGGTCTGCTATTACGATCTTCTCTCGACAGATATGACCACAGGGCTACCCTACAGCAGCCTTGGGTGGCTCCTGGGGACCCAGTGATGCCTTCTCCCTTCCACCCACTCAGGTGTTCACGGCCCTGGCCTTGGTGCGCATGCTCATTTTTCCCCTCAACAACTTCCCCTGGGTCATCAATGGTCTCCTGGAAGCCAAAGTATCCTTGGACCGTATCCAGCATTTCCTTGACCTTCCAGACTACAACCCCCAAGCCTATTACAGCCAAGGTACGAAAGCCAAGGGACAGAACCTGGATGAGGAAGAGCTGTAGCTACCTGGGCAGTATGCATAGGTGCTGCTGGCAGAAGTCTGAAGCAGCAGCATCCCAGCAGAGCAGGTCAGACAGATTGAGCTACTCTGGCCATGTAGATAAGGGACAGTTGAGCCAGTGTTGGGCTTTTTTGCACCCTTCCTGACCAAGTAGAGTCCTGGGTGAGTAGCTTCTTCCCTGTTTAGAACCCCCCTCAGAGCCATCTACAGTACTGGAGCTGCATGAAGCCCTGTTCTCCTGGGACCCCACTGGAACCAGCCAGGAGACCTTCATCAGTCACCTTGAAGTGAAAAAGGTTCGTTGGCAGACACACCAAGAGGGTCCCTGGAGCATGGGTGATGGGGACTCAGGAACAGATGCATAGGGCCAAGCCCATTGCAGTGCGATGACCCTACTGCTCCATGGGAGTGGAGGGGTTAGGTGAGCAGGTTCCAGGCTGAGAAGAGAAGAACCTCATCTCTGAGTCTCCTTCCTAAGTGCACAGCTCTCAAAATAATGCAAATTCCCAAGCAGACCTCAGGACTTATCCAGCATCTCCTCTGCTGGGGACCTGGGAGCAAGGGCCAGCCACTCCTTATAGGAAGATTTTGCAAATGAAGTAGAAAGAAAACAGTAGTCATGCCTTATGACTCATGCTATACTAATAGTCAGGCAACTTTTCTGGCAGGAAGGCGACTCCTGCCCAAGCCAGCCCTACGTTTTCACTCTCTCCTGACCTCCACCCAACCCTTTGCCCCATGGCTCAACCCAGAGTTCTTCAATGGTAGCTAAATGGTCTCTACCACTTTTGGCTCACGTTTTTGGCCTGGACTGTAGGTTTTGTTTTCCTCTTAGTTCAGGCAAGACAAGGCTGGAATTTTTAAAGAAATTTTACTGAGGTGTTGAAGGATTTTTTAAAAAGTTGTAGAAACCTACTGAAGCTGCCTTAAACAAACAAGAATTTGTAATAGGGATAGAGAGATGAATTGCAGAATCCAAAGACAACAACACAGCCAGATCTTAGAAACAGCCCCAAACCAGGCCTCAACTTGCAGGTCTCTGCCTTCCATCTGCTGTGCTCTTTGCCTGCTGCTTCCCCCTGGGAACCCAGGCACTACTCTCTAGGTGGGACAGCAGAGAGCCTGCCTGCTTAGGGGCTGCAGCTGCCAAGAGAGGGAGCCATCTCCAGGGCCTGAGCCTGGGTTCCCAGGGAGGGTCACAGATGAATTGCTGCCTGTTTTACAGTGGGTTACACCTGACTGGCAGGATGGGAATATGGTAGACAATGAGTACCTCTAAGACTTTAGTCTGCTTCCACTGATGAATTTTTTTTTTTTTTTTTAAGGAAGTGGTTTTGAGACAAGGTCTTACTATGTAGTCCAGACAGGCCTGAAACTGACTATGTAGCCCAAGCTGGCTTTGAACTCTTAGTGGTCCTCCTGTCTCAGCCTCCTGAGTCCTGGGATTACAGGCCTATGCCACCACAATCAGCTCTTGAGAATAGATTTTAAGCTGTTAATCACAGGAGTGGGTATCTTTGCAGAGTGCTGCTTTTTCCCCAAGGTTATTGGAAATCTAGGCAAGGGTTGACTTAGCCCTTCAAGTAGACCCTAAATCCTTGCCTCCATTTCCTGATTCTGTTGTGTCCACCTTCAAGGGCAACTTAGAGTTTATTTGGCAGCTTCACTTGTTCTGTCTGACAAGCTGCTCCCTCAGAGGCCCTTCACTCAGCCAGTGACACTGGTCGTGCCCCTGAGCAGAGACTGTAACACCAGGCTTCTTGGAGTCTAGCACAGAGCAGGACAGTAGCCCATGGCACAGTGGCCCATAGAGTGGAAAGTCCTTCCCTGCAGCTGGAGCCCAGAGAGCTAGATCACTCCTCCTGCAAATGACAGGTCCTTACCATGTGGCTTCCTCCTAGGGAGCGCTGGTGGGCATCGTGGGCAAGGTGGGCTGCGGGAAGAGCTCGCTGCTGGCTGCCATCATAGGGGAGCTGCACAGGTAATGAACCTCAAGTGCTCCCTGTCCACGGCTCTTCCCTGTAGTAGCCTGAACTGAGCACCTACTGTACGCCACACACCTTTGGGGAAGACCAGGAAAGTGAGGCACACCCTGTTTCTTGGGAAAGTTTCCAGCTGGGCAGGGGAAAGCAGTTGCAACAGCAAGTCAGCAGCCTCCGATTGGCATCATAAGAGCTATAATAGAAGGCAAAGGAAAGGAGTAGGGCTCTTCTTTCAAAATGTGGGGCTGTGCAGGAAGGGGAACAGTGTGGGTTTGAGAGACTTGTGTTCATCAGGGACAGCAGGGTGCTGCCACATCTCTCCAGAATCCCAGAGTACAGACATGTAGCTGCTTGGCTGTAGCAAGGAGCAGTTTCTTCCTCTCCCAGTCCAGAATGAGCCTCAACCTCAGAGGCTGTCAACCCAGAGAGTCATGTGGCATGAAGAGGGACCTGGGGAGAAAGCAGTGGGATGAATGTAGATGACTCCTTAAGGAGCTGATCCCCATTCTGGTCCTATGGCTCCACAGGTTGCATGGCCGGGTGGCAGTGTGGGGGCTGTCCAAGGGCTTTGGCCTGGCCACCCAGGAACCCTGGATCCAGTTTGCCACCATCCGAGACAACATCCTGTTCGGGAAGACATTCGATGCACAGTTGTACAGCAAGGTGCTAGAGGCCTGTGCCCTCCGTGAGGACTTGAGTGTGAGTGCCATGGTCTGTCTTCCTCATGTATCCCTAGTACCTCAGACCAAGAAGAGGCTGTGCCTCCTGGGGTATCACTGGTCTAGCACCCAGCATCAGACTCTGGTCCTCCCACAGTGCCCAGGGCCTGGCTCTCCCATCCCTGGAGGCCTCCAAGGGATGATAGGGACTCAGTTCCCTGCAGCATCCTAGAAAGCCCTGAGATGCTGGGCCGGGGGGAGGGCCCTCTGTGAGATATAGGTCTGCCTCATGAGCCTCCCACATACACACTGAGAAGGTTTGGATGATTCAAGGTCTCCTTTGGAAATCCCTAAGTCCTTTGGGTTCCTGTCTACCCATAATCCCTGGTACCAAATTGATCAGGAGAAAGATTATAGACTTTTTCCAGGACTTCTCCATGAAACCACAGAGTCCCCTCCAAGACAATCACCAGTACCCCACCCAGATATGTGTGGAAATCCCTGGGAAGGAGGACCTTTGACTTTGACTCTGGGGCAGCCTGTGCCAGTTTAGCATCTGTTTCCACATTAAGCTCTTCTCCCCTACGTGTCTCTGGGGTCCTGGGTGCTGTTATAGGCACTAGGGAAAGGGTTGAGTAACAGCTTTTCCCTTAGGAGACTCCCTGTGTATGGATCATGGGTTCTTCCTCTGGAACCCAAAGGACTTAGGGGTTTCCAAAGGAGAGGAGGGGTTCTGGGATATAGCTCAGTGATAGAGACCCCCTGGGTTTCATCCCTAATGCCACACACACAAAATAAATCTTGGTTTGTTTCCGGCTGTTATAAGCTGTAGCCATGGTAGGTGATCTTCCTGAGCTTTGCTCCATCTCTGGAAAGGAAATAATCAACTCTACCAGGTCCATGTGGGGTTCAATGAGATAATCCCTTAAAGTACCCTGAGAATAGTAAGCGACTTGTAAGTGAGACTACAATCATGGCTTATCTCTGACTCAAGACTGCTCATCCCAACTTAAGCCCTATCTGGGGCTCCTTTGACCTTCGTAATCTCTTTCCTACGAAGGTAGGAGATGGGCAGAAGGTATTGGGGAGCTTGCTGACCCCCAGGGTGCTGTTCCACCAGGTTCTGCCTGCTGGAGACCAGACTGAGGTGGGAGAGAAGGGTGTGACCCTCAGTGGGGGACAGCGGGCCAGGATTGCCCTTGCTCGAGCTGTGTACCAGGTAAGTTAAGGGAGGTAGAGGTAGCTTGGAGCCTTGTGAGGTTGGCCAAGTGGAGGGATGGGGGTCATTTGCTGTGCATGCAGTCTCCCTGCCCCATTCTACCCTGCCTCCCTTGCAGATTCAAAGCAGAATTAAAGGCTCTGAACTCCAGCCTTGCCTGTTTAGAGGGAAGTCCACCCCCAGGTTTCACTTCCTTCCCTGACACTATAGAGTGCTCTCACTGTCCCCTCTGACTTCCTGAGACCAGAGCCTGCCCACCTGCCTCCCCTCTCCCAGGAGAAGGCACTTTACCTCCTGGATGACCCTCTGGCTGCTGTGGATGCAGATGTGGCCAGCCACCTGCTGCACAAGTGCATCCTGGGAGTCCTGAGCCATACCACACGGTTGCTGTGCACACACCGCACCGAGTACCTGGAGAAGGCTGACCTGGTGCTGCTCCTGGAAGCTGGGCGCCTTGTCCAGGCTGGTAAGGTGTGGGGGGTGGGTGAGGGAAGAGGGAGGACAGTGGGTTTTAGGGCACAGAGTTTGCCTCCCCTGCCCTCCTGCCTTCACAGAACTGGCTTAGAAGTGGCACTTGAGGCTTTATAATAGTTGCTTTTGGAAATTTAGAGGCCCAGAACCTCAGAACAGTCTGATGTCCTCTGGCTGAAAAGGACCCGCCCTGTCCATCCTCTATACGTAAGTTAGGTTAGAACAGTCTCTTTGTGAAGAAAACAAAATGAAACTCTCGAAAGGATTATAGTTCAGAGGACATGGTCATCTCCGGTTTCACCAGAGAAAAGAAAGAAATGGAGCCCAGCCGGTATGTCAGGAATTCAGGGCTGGGGATTTGAAAAGTTCTATGGAAATAAGAGGTACCTATGGCCAGGGTATGACTTCCTGCTGTGACCCTCCTCCTTGGTCCCTTTGCTGGTCACACTCTAGAAGGATGGATGGATGGGTCCTGTACAGTTGGGGGCATCCAGGGCAAGAATCTGTTAGGGAGGATGATGGAGGAGGGCAGAAGAATAGGAAGGTGGAACCACAGGCCCTTTAGGAAGGCCTGGCATAGACCAAGTGGCCCCTTCCCCTTTCCCTTCCTACCTTCCAGGGCTTCCTTCTGAGATTCTGCCATTGGTACAAGCTCTCCCCAAAACCCTGGCTGAGGATGGACAAATGCCTGGCTCAGGTGTGGCCCAGAGTTGGGAGTCAGGGGCTTGCTTTCCACCACTACACCAGACAGACTGTCTTGTTTTAAAGCTTGTCAGCTCTTCCAAAGCCCTAATTTATCTATGGCCTCCCTGGTTTGCACAGCCAAGGCCCCCCTGGCACAGAGCCCGGAGGCCACAAGCGAGGGCCTGGAAGTGGAGCAGAGCACCTGTGGACGCCTGCTGCAGGAGGAAAGCAAGAAAGAGGGCGCCGTGGCCTTGCGTGTGTACAGAGCGTACTGGAGGGCTGTAGGCTGTGTCCTGGCACTCCTCATCCTCTTCTCTCTGCTCCTCATGCAAGGTAGGAATCCCTTGGTCCCCCAAGGCCATGCCGTCCAAGTGGTCATCACCACCTTGTATTGATCAGCACTGACTCCAGAGACTCACCGAGCATGGGCCACAGTTAGGACACAAGGCACACCCCCAACTCCAAGAGTCCCAGGCCCAAACAAGCAGCATACCCCGTGGCCACCTTTTGAGACCCAGCTGGGCCCTTGCTACACCTTGGAGCCCATGCTGTGCCTGGGGTGGAAGGGTGATGGCCTAGGACAAAGGCACATGCAGCAGGGTGGCAGTATGAGAACCTGGGATACAGGAGGTTAGGACTGGGCACAGGGTCTCAAGACATCCTCTCTCCATCCCATCCAGCCACACGAAATGCCGCAGACTGGTGGCTGTCCTACTGGATCTCCCAGCTGAGGGCAGGAGGGAATGGCTCTGGGGAGATGCCGGCTTCTGTCACCCAGGGCACCTCAGGGTTCCTCTTGTCTCCTGGGAGCCTCTGGTGAGTGGCAGCCCTGGTACAGGCCAGTGGTCTCAGAGTGGCCTGGTGAGGGGATGAGGGTGGGAGAAGGGAGCTTGCATGGCCCTCTTTGGGTTACCCACAGCCTCCTCCCCACCCAGTGTCCTAGTGTTCCCACTGCCCAAAGCGGCTGCCAATGGCTCCTCTGATGTGTCTTTCTACCTCACCGTGTATGCGACCATCGCTGGTATCAATTCTCTCTGCACACTTTTCCGCGCAGTGTTCTTTGCAGCAGGTACTCTCCGAGCAGCTGCCACCCTGCACCACCGTCTTCTGGGACGAGTCCTTCAGGTGAGAGGAGGATGGAGGGAACAGCCCTAGTTCTTTCTTTTTTTTTTTTTTTTTTTAATTTTTTTTTGTTTTTTTGAGACAGGGTCTCACTATGCAGTTCAGGCTGGCCTTAAGCTCACTTTGTAGCTCAGGCTGGTCTCGAACTCACAACAATCCTCCTGCCTCAGCCTCCCGAGTGCTGGGATTACAGGCATGCGCCAGCACGCCCAGCTCAGCCCTAGTTCTATGGATCCATCCATCCCTCTCTGTGTGTGTGTGTGTGTGCTTGTGAAAGAGAGAGCGAGAGAGAGAGAGACTATGGATGTATGTGTGTCCTTTTTTGCATCTGTGCCTGTGGGCTCAAATAGCCCCTCTCTGATGGGTGTAGCACATGACACCTTGGAAGCCCACAGAGCAAGTAGCTGCCTGGGCGTGAATTTAGTAATTTCTTTTTTTAACAGTTACTTTGCTATTTATATCACCAGAATCTAGTGATTTCTTTTTCTTTTCTTTTCTTTTCTTTTTTTTTTTTTTTGCAGTACCAGGGATTGAACTCAGGATCCTACTAAGCCATCTTCCCTGCCCCAAACATTTCCTTTCTTATTTTTTGGTGGAACTGGGGACTGAACTCAGGCCATTGTGCTTGACAGGGAAATGCTTATTGTCTCCCTGGCCCAGAATCTAGTGATTTGTGCCCATTGTTTTCCCACTTATAAAATGGGACAAAGAGAGAACCTTCCTCAGGGTTCCGTCACCCTTGGATGTGAGATGCAAAGGGTCGACCTTATAGATCATGCAAGGCCTTCCTCCATACGTGGTTTCTACTTGTCCTGATTTCCTGATAAACTAAGTGTGCTCAGTATGTATTTTTGTAACGTGCCTGTGTTTTTTATGCTGTATTTTTTATTTATTTAAGTGATACTATGTTAGTGCTCACATTCTGTTTCTGGGAGTTTTTATGTGGCACTATTTCTAAAAATCCATCCAGCCAAAATGTTGCTAAGTGTCTCCTGCTCACCCCACATGCTTATCATGAGCATTAAATTAATCAACACATGGGAAGTTCGTAGGATGCAGTGCGGCACGTGTTAGGTACTCAGCAATTGTGAAATTGCTGTTACTACAAATCCCTTTCTTGTCTGTTGCTGCGGCCTCACAATAACTCTGTGATGTAGGTAGTGTTACCTGCTCAGGAAGCTGAGGCACTGAAAAGCATTTGACCTGTCCTCTGCCTAAAGATAGGACTGCTCCCAAAGTAGAAGCAGAGATGGGGACAGGAAAGTGGGGGACAGGCAAGGGCTGTCTTTGAGATGATACCTTTAATGGCTGGCAATTGTTGAGCACCTATTATGTGCCAAGCAGAGTGCTAACAGCAGCCCTAAGAGGTGTGGTTCCATTCATCCCTGCTTTTCAGATGAAGTGGAACAGGAGCCATTGAGAGGCAACTGTGTCCCTAGCCTGGGGTCTCATTTCCCAGTGAGAGAGCTGAAATTCAGGTTGCCATCTGACTCTAGAGCCCCAGCTCTTAACAATAACTTTGACTTTGGCCAAGAATCCTTACCGTGCTGTCTAGCTATGAGCAATCAGGATTCCTCTTAACTTCTAATTAACTACCACTCACCAGCCGGAAGTCCCTATCTTCTGGAGAGGTCTTAGTTCTCTTCTCTTGGAGGGCAGTGAACACATCCCGGGATGTGTTCACCTTACCTGCCTGGCATGGTCTTCCATCCAGCTCCACCAGTGCTTTATCTGCCCCTAAGCCCTGGACATGCTTTACTGCTTTTCTGTTTCTAACCTCGGACCATCCTGCCTCCTGCCCCACCCCAGAGCACCCTGCCAAGCCCTTCTCTCCAGAGTCCACCTTGCCCACCGCTCCTTTGCAGGCTCCTGTGTCTTTCTTTGACTCCACACCCACGGGCCGGGTAGTGAACCGCTTCTCCTCCGACGTGGCGTGTGTGGATGACAGCCTGCCCTTCCTCCTCAACATCCTCCTGGCCAACGCGGCGGGCCTGCTGGGCCTCCTGGCTGTGCTAGGCTCCGGCCTGCCCTGGCTGCTGCTGCTGCTGCCGCTGCTCAGCGTTGTGTACCACCGCGTGCAGCGCCACTACCGGGCCTCCGCGAGGGAGCTGCGGCGCCTGAGCAGCCTCACGCTGTCTCCACTCTACACCCATCTGGCTGACACCTTGGCTGGCCTCCCTGTGCTCCGGGCAGCTGGAGCTACCTACAGGTGCATAGGGTCACTTTGTCCCAACCAGAGTTCATGGTGAAGAGTGGACTTGAGGGGAAAGAGGAGTGTGGGCCTCCTGAGGAAGAGGTAGGGGGTGAGGGTCCTAGAGCAAGGATGAAAATATGAGAACAGGAGGCAGAGCAGGTCCCCTTTGAAAGAGCACCTGGGCATGATGGTACACACCTGAGATCCCAGCAGTCAAGAGGCTGAGGTGGGAGGATTACAAATTCAAAGCCAGCCCAGGTTACAAATAAAACCATCTATGGGGATATCTGCCTTCCTGAGTTGAAGCCCACAGGTGTGTAGATCAGCTCTCAGAAAGAGATGGGTTGCAGGGAAGGTGCTGGGGTGCAGCAGTAGGGTGGCCCCACTTTCATCTGCCTCCCTAGGTTTGAAGAAGAGAACCAGCACCTACTGGAGCTGAACCAGAGGTGCCAGTTTGCTTCCTGTGCCACAGTGCAGTGGCTGGACATCCGGCTGC
Organism: Ctenomys sociabilis; assembly: GCA_004027165.1. Taxonomy (NCBI): domain Eukaryota; kingdom Metazoa; phylum Chordata; class Mammalia; order Rodentia; family Ctenomyidae; genus Ctenomys; species Ctenomys sociabilis. The sequence goes on from PVKA01015111.1 coordinate 41,754, forward strand.
AGCTCATGGGGGCAGTGGTGGTCAGTGCTATTGCCGGCATTGCCCTGATCCAGCACCAGCAGGGCCTCGCAAACCCAGGTACCACCCAGACCCCTTGCCCAAAACCCAGGCCCCTTGTTCTGTTCCTGCCCCCATCTTTTCCATACTGCCCCCCAGCCTTCCCACCTTTAGCCAGTGCTCCTCGTGCAGATGGCCCTGCCTTATCACCCTCACCTCCATTTTGGAGTTGAAGAAACAGTTTCAAGGAGCAATTGCCCGCTGTGTGGTAGATCTGAGACCAGAATGAGTCTTCTGATCTTCCCATCTTCACTCCTTCCCTGATCCTAGCCCTTCAACTCGCCATCCCATCTCTCACAGTCACCCCTCATGGCTTCCACAGCCCATCCCACTCCCCCAGCCTTCCTGGGGCCTGCCCACAGGCTGTCATCTCCTTGCCTCTCTGCCCACTACCTAGAAGCACCCCATCTGCAGCCAGGGTTCCCCTGGCCTGTCTGCCTTCCCCTAACACTGCTCATCTCCCCAGGGCTGGTGGGGCTCGCACTGTCCTATGCCCTGTCCCTCACGGGGCTGCTCTCAGGCCTCGTGAGCAGCTTCACACAGACAGAAGTTATGTTGGTGAGCGTGGAGCGGCTGGAGGAGTACTCCTGTGACCTGGCCCAGGAGCCCCGGGGCCGCCCACTGCAGGTGCATTGTCCCCTTTCCCAGGTCAGACCCTCAACTCCAAAGGCCTGGTCTCCTTGTTCTTCCCTTTACTACTCGCCATCTTTCTCTGTTCTCTTTCACCACTGCATCCTCATACCCACCCCCATCCCATCCCTCCTCTTACCCATCCACTTCTACCTTCCTCCCCCATCTCCACACTGCCTCCTCCTCACCTCACCATTCCTTCCATCTCCCACTCACAGTCTGCCACCTGGCTGACCCAGGGGTGCGTAGAGTTCCAGGATGTGGTGCTTGTGTACCGGCCAGGGCTGCCCCATGCCCTGGATGGGGTGACATTCCGTGTACAGCCTGGAGAGAAGCTGGGCATTGTGGGCCGCACGGGCTCTGGGAAGTCGTCTTTGTTCCTGGTGCTGTTCCGGCTGGTGGAGCCCAGCGCGGGTCAAGTGCTGCTGGATGACATGGATACCAGCCAGCTGGAGCTGGCTGAGCTCAGGTGTGGGACAGGGATGGAGTCCTAGGGGAGAGAGGCAGCCAAGAACCTTGGCACTTAGAATGGGTCATGGTCAAGAAGGCATCTATGAGCTTGGGACAGCCAGGGATAATGGGGCAGAGGTATGGGATGAGACAGGCAGGAGGCAGTGAGAATTTTTGTCAGAGTTAACAGCAGTGGCCTTGGTCTTGCTCACTGTGAGCCAGGCCACACTTCCAGTTTTGTCCTTTGTGGGTATTTTTAAATCAGAGCTCCCTGGCCCTTGGGCTCAGCTGATGGTGCCTGGGATAGCTTGAGATTTGAGCCAGTTGCCTCTGGTCACAGTCTAGCCTCATCTAGAGCTCTAGATCCCTTGTCCCCAGGTTGCCCAGTGTCATTTTCTCAGCTGTGTCATGGAAGGGGCAGGATAATGTGTCCTAAGATCTGGACCTTAAATGTTCCCTGGTCCTGCCTTGTCTAAGTAGTGGTGGTTTCCCTTTGTATCTCAACCTGACAGGTCCTCAGGACCAGTCCTCTCTTCACACACACTCTGTCCCCTCCCTAGCCTGTGCTGTCTCTGGAGTCAGTGTCCCATTGTGTAGCATCTTTTCACTTCTGCCTTGATTCCACAGTGAGATTTGGGCTCCTGAGAATGAGGGCCAGGCCTTTGGTGTCTTTGACATGGCCCAGAGCCCCAGCTGAGTTCAAGAATGCAGAGGAGGGTGGGGGAGGAGATGGCTCAGTAGAAAAGGGCCTGAGTTCAGTCCCCAGTTCTGCCAAAAAAAAAAAAAAAAAAAAAAAACCAGAGGACACATGCTCAGCCCCATCCTGGGCTCTCCTAAAAGTGCTCATCCCATCACTCAAACCTGTGCTTCAAGAAGCAGCCACGTCTTCAGCCAGCTCCCATGTCTTTGTCCTCAGATCCCAGCTAGCTATCATCCCCCAGGAGCCCTTCCTGTTCAGTGGGACTATTCGGGAAAACCTAGACCCACAGGGCCTGCACGAGGATGGGGCCCTGTGGCAGGTCCTGGAGCAGTGCCACCTGAGTGAGGTGGTCATCTCTATGGGTGAGTGCTGTCCCTGATGTGGAGCACAGAGAGACGCTGGGGAGGCCTACATTGACAGTACTGTGCCCTGCAGGTGGCCTGGACAGTGAGGTGGGCGAGGGGGGCCGGAGCCTATCCTTGGGACAGAGACAGCTGCTGTGCCTGGCCAGGGCTCTCCTCACAGATGCCAAGGTGAGGCAGCAAGAAACCCTGGAGGAGACTGGGAAGGAATTGGGATGTACCTAGGAGCAGAGCATCGCAGGGAACAGCTGGAGGTGAGCTCTTAGCTTGGGCTACCACCTTTCATACACCACCACATTCCAGATTCTTTGTATTGATGAAGCCACAGCAAGCGTGGACCAGAAGACAGACCAGCTGCTACAGGAAACCATCTGTCAACGGTTTGCCAACAAGACAGTGCTGACCATCGCCCACAGGTGCGCTGGTGCCCAGAGAGGATGGGTGAGGACAGTCCCAATCCTTTTAGGGACCTTAGGGTCAGGGCTCAGATCTTGGCTCCTTTTTCCAGGCACTGCCCTGACCCTTGGCAGCACACTGTCTGAGGAGAACCAGCAGTCCCTCCTGCCAGGGACCAAAGCCTGTGGGAACATACTTATGTCAGTCCGGAGGGACAGAGGGGCAGACAGACAGCAGGCCAGCTTCTTCCTACAGGGGCCTGTCCCCTGTCCCTCACACTGACTACTGTCTCCTATGCAGGCTCAATACAATCCTGAACTCAGACCGGGTGCTGGTGCTCCATGCAGGGAGGGTCGTGGGGTTGGACTCCCCCACTGCTCTACGTGACCAGGGACACTCAGTATTCCAACAGCTGCTGCAGAGTGGCCTAGAGGGAACCACCGCCCCTCCTGGGCAACCTGAGCTCCAGGTTGTAGCCCCCAGGACCACCCCGTCCTGAGTACCAGTGCTGGCGCAGAAGAGCTGGCTACTCGTTTACATCCATCTTTCTCCAAGGCTCTACCTCTTACCTCTTCTCCAAGAGGATAGGGACACTGCTGTCACCTTGGCAACCACTTCTTGGGGACCAAGTGTGAAGGCCTCACCCAGACCAGGCCTCTGTCCCAGGGCCCCTCACCTCAGCTTGTAGGTGGGCAGCTGGGTTTTTTGTTTTTTTGCTACAAGAGCCCATTTGCATTTTTACAGTTTTATTTGATAAAACATTCTGTGTATTAAAAAAATAGTATTTCTGGTGTGAAGCTGAAGCTCCCTTAATGCATACATCTGTGCCAAGGGCTGAAGAAGGATCACTGCAGTCTGAGGTGTGGAGGAGGTGAGGATGGGGGCCAGGAGCCCCCACCACCATCACAGCGCCGTGGTCTTGCCAGGCTCTGAGGGCAGGTCTGGTGCCAGGGGCAGCCCTGCTGGCAGCATGCTTACCTGACACTCCTGGTCCTGCCGAGCAGGGGTGTAGTGGGGCACTGGATAGCAACAAGGTCCAGGGGGGCAGGTGCCCCGGCGCCAGGCCCTCAGGGTCAGTAGCACAGTGGCTAGGACCAGCGCAGCAGTGAGAGCCCCGAACACGACCAGAGCCACCAAGCTTGACTCCCCCAGCCCAGCCTCCTGCCTCCTCACCACCTCCTTCACTGAGATGCGCAGCAGGCCTGCGCCTGCGCTGTGAGGCGCTGGCCCTGTGGCAGGGACCACCGCTACTGAGGTGGACCCTGTGGGGTTGCCTACCGTGGTGGCAGGGTGTGGGATGGGTAGGACAAGTTCACAAGTCTTGCCACCATAGCCACTGGGGCAGAGGCAGTCAAAGTCATGGACACGGTCCCGACAGCGGGCCCCTCTCTGGCATGGGTGGCTGGCGCAGTCATCCAAGTTGATGGTGCAGAAGCGTCCAGAAAACCCCTCAGGGCAGAGGCAGGAGAAGCGGTTTATGCCATCCACACAGGTGGCACCATTGGCACAAGGCCGCATCAGGCAGTCATCTACGTTCATCTCGCAGTGAGCACCCACGAAGCCTGCCAGACAGCGGCATGTGAAGTTGGGAGCAAAGCCCTGGTCATCCTGGCACTGCCCGCCGTTCCGGCATGGGGAGCTATGGTGGCAGTGGGAAGGGACATAGATATCAACTTCTGATACCTGTGAGGTGGCCCAGGTCAGCATCCTAAGCCCTGGCTCCCTCTCCTACGCGTGTCGCCTTTGGGCCACTGAGTGTCTAACATCTCATATTATTTCGCTTTTATTTCTTTTTGCAACACTATGGATTGAACCCAAGGCCTTCACACAGGGCTCTATCCACCTTTAGTCTTTTTGTATTTTTTAAGAGAGGATCTTCTTAAGTCACTAAGCTGCCAAGGCAGGGCTTCATTTCATAATCCCCCTGTCTCGGCCTCCCAGAGTGCTGGGATTATAGGTATGCCTTGAACACCTCATTTTAAAAGAAAACAAGTAGTACCAGCTTCCCAAATAGTGACAGGCAGTGAGCACAGGGTCTGGCCCAAAGGTAGGGTTCAGGATAAGTGTGTTATTATTATTCTCATGACTTATCACACCCAAAGCAAAAACCAGGGCAAGTCTGGCCCTGTGGGCCGTTTCATCATTTGCACAGTGACGTGCAAGGCTGTTGCATGGGACATCTTTAAGGGCTGCAGGCCAGCTTGTCCTCACTCTCTGACCACAGCAGTCACATGTGATCCGTTCTGCCTCCTGCTCTAACAGAGTGCTGTTGTTGGAAAATGGTTCAGAAAGCAATGGGAAAGTTAAGAATCCTGAGCCCGGACACTTTGCCAGGCTGGAGTCTAATCATGGCGTGGCCTCCCATGGTGTGACCCTTAGTCCTCCACCCACTCTCTCCTTCCTGTGCCCAGCTTCAGTTGGACCTTGCTGTAGGCCCAGCACTCACCCTGCCCTCTCGCAGGGCCCAGCCTTGCGCTCACACTCCCGCCCATGGAAGCCGGGTGGGCACACGCAGTGGTACTCGCCACCCCCATCATACACGCACTGGCCTCCGTTCTGGCAAGGGGACTGTGAGGTACAGATGTGCTCATCTGTAGGGGAGACAAAGAAGGCTCTGGGGTGGCCAACACATCTGGCTCCAGATGGCCCAAGGCTCTGTTTACAGCAGCTCCTAGGACCCCTCTCCCCCTGCAAGTGCCTCCAGGATGATCTGGGGTTTCTGATCTGTAAAATGAGTACAGTTGCTAGCAGCTGCCTTTCCAACCTCATGGGGTTAATTCACACAACAGATAAGAAACTGACAAAGATAAAAGACGTTTTTGAGGGTAGGAGCAGGATGCCAGCAGTGCTCAATAAGTGTTGATGGGTAGTCTCCTAAGACACACAGCCACCCTAGCCAACAGCTCACCTCTGCCCCCTACCTTTGTCGCAGAATTTGCCTGCCCAGCCACTGTGGCAGATACACTGCCAGGGCTGGTGACAGGTACCATGCTGGCAGCCCGGCATCCTCACACAGTTCTCACAGTGCAGCCCCTCCCAGCCTGGGTCACACCTGATGGGAAGAAACACACGGTCATGACTGGGCATGGGGGCTGGAGGGATAGAGTTTATAGAAACCCAGGAGATACAGAATACACTGGGAAGCAGCCCTGTCCAGGTGGACATGGGGCTGCACAGAGCCAAAGGACATACAGAATTAAACCTCCAGGCACCTGCACTCAGGTCCTGCTTTGCATCTTATCTAACCTTTCTGAACCTCAGTTTTCTCACCGGAAAGTGAGGTTACATCCCACAGGTTGTGTGAGGGAGAAATGACAATGTCTGTGAATATCCTGAGCACCACTTTTGGCACAAACATTTAAAGAAAGACCTTGAAAGGTTATCAGGACTATCTTCTTAGCAAATTCCAGGGCAAGCACCTGACCTGCTTAAATGCTAAATTGCCTCCCAGAGTGCTGGAGTTACAGGCCTGTGCCACACTGCCAGCTCAGTGCTTCTGGAACTGCACACTTACCTCCTGCTGCAGCTCCAACCACCCCACTGAGGCAGATGCTCAACTCACTAAGAAAGAGCTTCCTTCCTGGAGAACTACTCCCAGCCACCTGTGTGCAGCCTTTTCTCCTTATGCAGCCCCTCTCTTTCTTTCATCTCCCCTTTGTCCCTGGCTCCAATCTCCAGTCCCTCTGGGTAGCTGGAGGAACAACGTTCACAATCCCTGGACCAGACCTGGGACTGTGAAGTCGTGGGAAGCAGAGGAAGCAGACAAAGGTGGCAAAGGGGAATGGCCCAGTGGTTGTGCGGAGGGGGTAGCCTGTCTGTTTTGCACACCGCTGAGAAACAGTGGGGCTCACAGTAGCGTCCTAAGCCCCTCCACACTGCGTCCTGGGGGTGAATTGGGTGTGGGTCTGGAGGGCTGTGCTTGGAGAGGAGAGGGTCTGAATACCTGCAAGAGCCGTCCGGCATGCAGCAGCCGTGGGCCAGGTCGCAGTGGGCACTGCAGTCATCAGCTGCAAGACACGGTTGTGGAGGCGGTGAGCCTGGGCCAGGGTCCACTCCCTGGGACGCGGGACTCGGGAGAGGATTCAGGGCTCGAAAACCCGACAACACAGACCATCCCACTCCCAAAGGGACTTCCTTGTCTCGCCTTCCCCGCGGTCCGGGCAGCTGCAGTGCCAGGCCCGGCCGGCAGAGGTCAACGTGCACGCGGGTGCGGCGTGCAGAACCGGAGTGGAGCGGAGCGGGGCGCGCTCACCTCGGGCCGGCTGAGTCGGCGCGCCTAGGATGCACAGCAGGCACACGAGACGCAGACAACGACAGCCGCGGGGCATGGTCGGCGCCGAGCCCAGGGGCGCGGATAGCGGCACGCACGGGCGCGCACACCTGTGGGACAGCACGGGCTGGAGGCCGTGGGGCACAGGGCGCACGGCGCGGGAGTGGGCTCTAAAGGCAGAGGTGGGCGAGGACGGGGGATGCGGTTGGGACGGAGGGGAGGGGTCGGACGGCGGAGGCTGGGCAGGCCCAATGCCAGGCAGGATCGCGGAGAACAAAGTGGTCGCGGGGAGCGGGACAGCGCGGGGTGGCGGCCGTCAGCGCGCGGGGTCGCGGGCACCAGATGGGGCGGCTCGGGATCCCGGCAGCGTGCAGTCCCCGCCCTTCGTCCTCCACGCGGGACCGGAGCCCATGTCCCCTTCCTGTGTTGCGCGTGCCCGAGCAGCTCAGGCCCGGAGCTTGGTCCCACGCGCCTCCGGCCGCGTCCTCACCTCCCGCGGGCTGCGGCGCGAGGCGGGGTCCGACAGGCTTCGGGGCCGCCCCTATCTGACAGCGGGGCCCGGGGCCAAGGCCACCGCCATCCAGCCGAGCTCTAGAATCTGGGGCTCAGCAACCTGGAGCGGCCGCAGCGGCAGCGGTTCCGCTCGCGCGCTCCGCTCCGCCCCGCCCCTCCCCGCCCGCGCCCCGCGCCCCTGCACCCCCACCCTCTACTGCCACCTAACCTCCCGGATCCCCGCTTTCTTCACGCAAGCCGGAAGTCACCCGAGCCTAAAGGGGCGCACGCTGTCAAGCGCCGGACAGGGGCGCGCGCCCCGGTTATTGCCATCGCCCGGCCCGCGCCCCTCACCCCACGCCCCACCTCTCGGCTCCCCAGCCCGCGGCCCATCACGCTCTCGTATAAATCCGTGCGCACAACGCATGCCGCTCCCCGCCCTCCTCCGGCCCCCAGCCCACGCCTCCCCAAGCCGAGACCTCCATCCGCTCCCGCCTCTGTCCCCGCCTCTTCTCCCTGCCCTCTGCTTCTCTCTTCTCGATCCAGATTATACAGCCTTGTATGATCCGCCTCCGCCCCATTGCCTGTTAAGTCTCAGTTTCCCCACCCTCCTTCCTATGACACCTTCAAGACGCCTCCCGGGTCTGGAAACGCGCCTATCAGTGTGCCCCTCCCCAGGTTTCCACTTCTGAACTCCATTACATCTGTTCTTGACCTCAGGTCAATCATTCAGGGCCCCAACCCCCGGTTCACGGGGCTTGGACTCGACCGGAGGGGACCCCCTTTCCAGGACTAAAGCTGCTGCTAGTCCTCCACATTGAAATGTCATGTCTTCAAGTTCAAAGCCTTGGGAGGAGGAGTCCCTAGCCCCCAGAGTAGCGCCCCACAGCCACAGCGCCCTCCCTGCAGTCCCCCACTGGAAACAACACCTGGGCTCCCCCACTCTCCAGGCTGGTTCCTGTCTTCCGCAGTCCTCTCCTACCTGAAGAACTTTCTGATTTCGATTAATGATACAACTTCATTAATTATGTTCTAAATGTTTTTTCAGAGAAACATTCCAGAAAACATAGTAGGAAAAATACATTATGATTTGCCAATACATGTGACTTAAAAGTCACTTTTTTGAAATCTAAAAATGTTCAAAAAAGGGGGCGGGGAGATGGCGCAGTAGAATAAGTGCTTGCATGGCAAGCACAAGGGCCTGAGTTCAATCCCTGGTTCCACCAAAAAAAAAAAAAAAAAAAAAAGTTCAAAACCCCTAGGATTTCTTAAGTGGAGGTGGGAGAACCGAGCTGACTTCAATAGTGGCAGTAGTTTGCTCTGGATAGTGAAAAAAAATTTTGTTGTCACTTTTCTGAGATGGGGTTTCACTATGCAGTTCTAGCTATCCTGGAACTCACTATGTAGACCAGGCTGGCCTCAAACTTACATGCTTCTCCTACCTCAGACTCTTAAGTCCTGGGATGTCAAGGGTGTTTTTTTTTTTTTTTTTTTTTTCTTTTTCCTTATTTTTTCAGCGTTGTCACTTTTTCCACAGTGAATATGTGTAACTTTGTTTAAAGTAGCAGGTATAGGGGCTAGGAAGATGGCTCAGTGGAGTAAGTGCTTCCCTGGCAAGCACAAGGACCTGAGTTCAATCCCTGGCTCTGTTAAAAAAAAAAAAAAAAATAAAGTAGCAGGTGTGGTGATGCTCATCTATAATCCCAACCTGAATTGTAGAGCAAGGCCTTGTCTCAAAAAACCTAAAAATAAACAAATAAGATATTAAAAAA